>CAJVPP010003597.1:0-11250 GCA_910592005.1 Funneliformis mosseae | reverse complement strand
AAATAAATTAATAAATTTTTTTAATAAACTTTAAAATTTTAAGTTTTACATTGAGCCAAAAAGCATTCAAAAACTTTTAGCAGGGTCTATACAATATTCTTTTTCTTTTTACTTTTTACTTTTACTAAATAATAATCATAAAACTGTATAAAAATTAAAGAAACATATACTTAAAAATTAAGCATTAATAAAAATATTAAAAAATCTCATGATAGTCAAGAAATAATACTTTCAGATAACCTTGATGATCTTGTAATTAATACTAATATTTCATAAATAAAAATATAAGTAAAGAAATCATAAAAAGATAATAAAAGAAACTTAAGCTAAAAATAACCATGATGGCAATATCAATAATAAATAGAGTAAAACTACTAAAAGAATTAAGAAAAGTAATAAAGGTTATAAAGAAAAAAATATTGCTACATCAATAATTGATGAACTTTTAAATAATATAAATGAAGATAATAATGATATTATTTTAAATAATGTTAATAATAATAATTCAAATGAAAATATTAATGAGTATGATAATAAAGACAATAATAATGATAATAATGAAGATGATAATAATGTTATAAATTAAGATGATGATAATGTTCAAACTATTATACCTTTAAGGCTGATGCTAAACTTAAAAAAAAAAAATTGTTGAAGAAATAAATAAAAAACCAATATTAGTTATATATTCAAAAACTAATAATCATGATGAATTTTTATTTTTAAAATCAAACTTAATTTTAAAATTAAGAACTAAAATTAAGATAACTTTATATTTTAAAGAAAGATTCTTACAAGACTGAATTCAACTCTATTAAGTATCAATAGTTATGGTTATAACTATTTTTCATTATTAAAAATGAATTTAAAATCAGATTTAAGATCAAATTTAAAAAGTATTATTAATCAAAATAATTTAAGACTAAGATTTTAACCAAGATCTTGATTAGATATCAATAATCAAATGATTTAAGATCAAATTTTAAAGGTGTTAATAATAATTAGAATAATTCAAAACTAAGATCATAATTAATTAATAGTCAGGATAATTTAAAACTATCTTAATTAGATATATCTAATCAAGATAATAACTATTTTATTTTTCAGAAAGAAGAACCAATAATTTTAATTATTATGATCATTTAAATAGAGTATTTTATTTAAAATTAACACAATCATCATTTTTAGAATTAAGAGGAAATATGTTAAACATTCTTAATAATAATAATACAAATTATTTCAATATTAATAAAAGTATTCCTTTATTATTTAATGAAATGACCATTTACTGGCTTTGTTTTAAACTCTAATGTATTACAGTTGACAAATAATATTATATTTATTAATGCAAACTCCAATTGTAAAAGGATTATAATTTATTCCTTCTATTTTAACTGAGTTATTAATTATAGTATTAAATCAAAAGAACAAAATGAAGACTTGCTAAGACTTTCTAAAAGAATTAAAATATTTATTTTTATGTGTATAAAATTTACCAAAATGAGCATTTAAAGAATTGATATAACAAGTTCTTAAATATGAACTCAATTTAGCTAAAAGAATTAAATAATATTATATAGTAATTAGATATTTTAGTAATTTTTAAATCAAATTAGTTAATAATATTAAAAATTTAGTTAAAATAAGAATTTTGTCAGTATATTTATTATTTTTTTTCTTTTTATATTTATTATTAATTAATGATATTTATTGATTATAGATCTATAACAAGTTGATTACAAAAGATAAAATTATCTCTTTTATAGACAAATCTATTACAGCTCATATGTTGATAGTTAAATATTACTAATTTAGAAGAATTATATGAGGCCTTTGCAATAGAGAGGAAACTCAAAAAAAAATAAAAAATGAGTTAATAATAAATCTAAATAAATTATAGTATTTAGAACATTTTTGGCTTATAAACTAAAATTTTAATTTTTTTGGAGTTTCTTCCCTTTCTATTGCAAAGACCCATATACTCTGGATTCAATATCACATCTATATAAATTTATTTAGCAAGTATTTGCTATAAAATAATTATCAAGAGATACTGAGAAGATAAAAATCTTAAATAAGATTACAAAAGATATTAGAATACTATTATGACATAGTGAAAATTTCGCTAGTAGTTTGTACTTGTGAAAAAGTTTCATATTGTATTATTTTCATTATTTTACTATTTATTATTTTATTATAATACTTTATTTATAATAGTAATATGTTTATATATTTTTTTATATATAATATAATGCTTTATTTTATAATAATTTTATTTATTATTATATTTTTATAGTTTGTAAAATTTATACTTTGTAGATATATTATTAAAATTACTAAACTATCTATTAAAATATTTTCTATTACATTACAAATAAATTTTTTCTATTAATAATTAATATTATTACTATTTGGTAAAAATATTTATTATATTTTTTTAGTATTTTAAAATTACTTGATGGTAAAAAAATAGCAACCTTTTAACAATTTAGTATTACAATACATAATAATATAATTGATGTAATTTTCTGACAAATAAGAATAGATCATATAATGACTTAGTGTAAAAAACTAGCTAAAGGATAGATAAATAAATAGAAGGCTAATTTACAGTTACATAATATTTATAGTTATGAAACTGAACTGAAACAATATATAATTTTATAAGTAATTATATTAAAATGTAATATTACTTCACGTTTAAAGTAATAGATTGGTTAATAATCAATATAATCTATGAAAAAAATATGAAACTATTTAAATCTATAATCATTGTCAAAGTTACATTTCTATATTTTTTAAAAAATAGGATTAGCTATTTAAAATACTTTAAAATTATATAAAAGTATATTAAATACTTGAAATAATATATAATAAAAACAAGAGAATACTAATATTTTCTGAACAAAATGATTACCTTTTTTTTATTTTTCTGGTTCAGTTTACTTAAAGATCCATTCTAGTATAATTTTAGTAATATATATATCACAATTATAGATATTATTTTTAAATATTTTAAGTAAAATATTTATAATTTTTTATTAAGATTTCAAAAAAAAATATATAATTTCTAATCCTCTATTATTAAGTATTAAAAATATATAAAACCAAAGAAAAAACTTATCAGTAGTTTAATTTGAATTAAAAAAACTTTATCTATCTAAAGCTAATATAAATAACTACGTTGAAACTGGCAAAAATTGATGAACCTGTCAAATATGACATATATGCTAAATCTGCCAAATCTGCTATATCTGCCAAATAAAACACACATATTATTTATTATATTTCTATTATTTATATCATTATTATCATTTATATTATATCTAATATAATTAACATATCTGTTAACTCTATTATTATTATCAGTAGTATCATATTTACCATAGATTTTCTTAATTGTAATTTTCCTATATAAAGGGCATGAAAATGCCTTGGAAAAAGGACAGATTCAAAAGTAATTCCAACAAGTTCTTAATATTGTATTTAATATACATTTAATAATAATAATAAACACATTTAACATTTTTGCAAACATAAAACTTATAATTTATTTCTTGTTAACTAAATAAATTCTAATAAACAGCATGTCAAGTTAATTAGATTTAAGTCATAAATATTGCCTCCCTGACTTCAAATCATAGTTAATTTATTCAATAGAAAGAGTAACGTTAACAACATATATATATTGAAAAAATAAAGAATGTGAATTTTTAATATGAAATTTTATTAGTATAACTAATTTTAAAGGTTTTAGTTTTTTTAGTACTTAAATAGCCCTGTATAACATTTGAGCTAGCCTCTTATTTATTTATATAACCTCTAAATACTATGTTTCAGTAAAGTTTATGTAGTACATCAAAATTCTCAAATAATTTACCTGAAAATAAATATGTAAATCTATTAGAAATATTAAAACTAAATAGAATTTAACATATTTAATATAAAAATGAATTTTTAAGCTATAACTTTATAAAAATATTTCTATAAATCTACTCTTAAATCTAACTGAATATCTTAAAAAAAGAGAAAGATTAAAATAAATATGTTTAAATTCAAATAAGAAAATATAAATTTATTTATTTTTTTATATAAATTTAAATTTTTAATTTAATTTTTTATTTTATTAATAGATTTTTTTTAACAAATAATTAATATTTAGAATCTTTTAAAATTTAACATATAAAATTAGTAATGTATTTTATCTAAAGTTAAGTTTTATTATTATATATATATAGAGTATACAATGAAAGTTTTAAAATTATATTTTTATTTATTATACTTTGAAAATTACTCAAAAATACTTAAAAATTTAAAATTATATATTTTATTATATAATAAAAAAAAAATATATGTTAAATCAATAGCTTAGCTTATTATCATCCCTTTAATTATTTATTCCAATCATTTTGGCATACTATAAATCAAATTAAGAAGAATTTTAAGTTCAATTCTCTCTCATTCTTTATTATAAAAACATTTATAATAATTGATTTTTTATTAATTATAAGATTATTAACCTCTTTTTTACATATTTCTTTTAAAATTGATCACAAATTCTCATTTAAATTTAAATTTGAACTATTTGATTACTAATTTAATAATCTCAGACATTGTTTAAAAAGAAGTTTTTAGTTTTCTTGACTTTGTATTAGAGTTATTATCATGTTAAAAGATCCAGTACCTTTCCATTACATAATATTTAAATTAGCTAATGCAATAATGTTACATGAAAAGTTATTTAATAAATTGCATATTGCAAGAGAAAATCATGATTTTTATATCAAATTTTAATTTCAGGAACTTTCATCATGCACTTTATATTTAAAAATAATTTTATATTAAATGAGAAAGAAAATGAAATTTTAGATACTTAATTTAGTTTAATTTATAGATCTAATAATAAAGATAATAATTTTGATATAATTAGTAATAATAAATATATTCTATCAAGTAAAATAAAATTATATTAGTAATATTTATATCATCAATTTCACAATCAAAAATATGAAAATATACAAAATTGAGATCAAAGTTAAAGTTATAAAAAAGGTAGAATATCTGCATTTTATTTAGTTAATCAAATTTAAATAACATAAAATACTGTTGAAACTGGTAAAAACTGATGAACTTGTTAAATATGATATATTTATAATTTATATTATTTCTATTATTATTATTATTATTATCATATTTATCATTATTTTTATTTATTCATATTTAACATAATTAGCATATCTATTAGCTTTGTTATTATTGTCAATAATATTATAACTATAATAGATTTTTTTTTAATTGTAATTTTTTTATATAAAGGCATGAAAATGTCTTAAGAAAAGGACAGATTCTAATAGATTCCAATATTATATTCAATATATATTTAGTAACAATAATAAACAACATTAATATTTTTGTAAACATAAAACTTATAACTTTATTCTTATTAACTAAATAAACTCTTTAACTAATAGCATGTTAAGTTAATTAAATTTAAGTCATAGCTATTATCTCCTTAATTTCAAATCATAGTTAATTTATTCAACGGATAAAGTAATATTAATAAGAGGTGATTCCTGCTAGGATACTATTAATCTTATATATAATGGAATGCTAACAGATTTAGTGAAATATATAAAAGTTTAAGTTAAAAAGAAATTGAAAAATAGAATTGATTTTATATATAACAGACTGCTAACAGATTTAGCGAAGTGTATAAAAGTTTAAATTAAAGAGAATTGAGAAATAGAATTAATTTTAGACTGCTAACAGATTTAGCAAAATATATGAAATTTGAAGAAATTGAGCAATAAACTACTCTTTCTAAGGAAAAATAAATTGAGTGACATATTACTCTACTAAAAAGAATTAAGTAGATGAACTTGCAAGTTTAAGTATAAATCTGTAATATTTATTTTGAAATATTTTGAATTATTTAAAACAATTTATTTAAGTTAAAATATAAATTATTAATTAAAATACAAATTAAAAACAAATCACGTGATATATGATATGATATGATATCATTTAATAAAATATCTAAAAAAGGAAATACAAAAAAAAATTTAAAAGAAGCAAATTCTATAATTAAATTAGAGTTTAAACCTTAAAAAGATCATATAAAAGAAAAAGAATTTCCAGATAAATTGAAAGGAAAAGATAATCTAACATAAGTATTTATTAAAACTTTTCAAGCTATTTAATTAATAATGATAAATCTGAAGTGAATAATAAATCAAAAAATTACTGCAATATTGTAATCTATATTTATTATAAAGGAATTTCTAATACTATTGGAATGGAAAATAAAAATAGAGAATTAGTTGATAAGATAATTCAATTAAAAATTAAATTTGAAATGTTAAGAAAAATATTGGTATTTAATTACTTATAATTGCAGTATTGGAAAATGACTTTGAAGTGACCTTAAAATGACCTAATTATATGATGATTTTACTATAAAATCTATCATGTGATCATATACAAAGTGACCTAAGTTACTTCAAAAAAAGGAAAATGACCTTGAAATTTACCAACGCTATATAATTGTATCAACTAGCAGCAAATAATTTGAATATCTAAGAAGAATAGAAATACATTCTAATGAATATAAAGTACTTAAGAGAGTAGAGTGTTAATGGAAAAATAAAAGAAAAAAAATATAAGTCTAATCCATGTCTTACAATTATACTGTGCTACTGATTTTTAAATATTCTTACAAGAATAATAGATTAAAACAAAAGTTTCAGAGGTGATTTTTTCGTGACTTACTAATTAGAATTTTATAAAATTAAAATCAATATGTTTATCATATTAAAAGTATTATAATGATATATATTTTATTTTAAATGAATTACTGGATACTGAGATAATTGAAATTAAGAAATATTATTTTATTATTATATTATTATTGAATTATTAATGGATAATTTTATAAAAGGCAAAATGCAACAATGTGCAAAAATTTTATTAAATAATTATCAAAATATATCAAATAGAAAGAAAAAAAGAAAAAGAAAAATAATCTATTTTAATAAATTTTCTGTATTGTTAATATTACTCTTTTCGTCGAATAAGTTAACTATAATTTGAAGTTAGGGAGACAATAGCTATGATTTAAATCTAATTAACTTGACATGCTATTTATTAGAGAGTTTACTTAGTTAATAAGAAATAAATTATAAGTTTTATGTTTGCAAAATGTTAAGATTGTTTATTATTGTTATTAAATGTATATTGAACACAATATTTATATCTTTTTAGAATCTATTCTTTTTCTAAGGTATTTTTATGCCCTTTATATAGGAAAATTATAATTAAAGAAAATCTATGGTATTTATAATACTACTGATAATAATAACAGAGCTAACAGATATGCTAATTATATTAAATATGTTATAAATAATAATAATAATAGATATAATAAAGATATAATAAATGATATATGTGTCCTATTTGACAGATATATCATATTTGACAAATATGTCATATATGGCAGATATAGCATATTTAGCAGATATGTCATATATGACCAGTTTATCAGTTTCTACTAGTTTCAGCATAAAGCTAATCCAATACATAATTATAATTATGATTAAATTATTTGACTGAATAATTTAATGTTTGAATTCTTTCCTAATTTTGTGGATAATCATTCTCTTAAAGAAAATGTAATTCTTTCTTACATTGATTATATACTTCTTTAAAATAATTAAACCTATTATCTCAATGATGTAAATAAGAAAAAGTTCAGTTAGTCTTATTTCTAAAAGGTTACATTTTGCAGAAATTTCAGAAATTTGAGAAAAAGAATTAAAAAGTTGTTCTCTTAAGCATAAATTCTCTTGACATAATTTCAAATTTTCTTGACAGAATGTATTTCTTCTAGGACTTTTTAATAAGAATCTATAGTTTGAATAGAATAAAGAGTATACTTTAGAAATGTGAAATTAGGCATCTTCGATTAGTGATAAAACTGATAAAAATTAATGAACCTATCAAATATGACATATATGTTAGATCTGCCAAATCTGCCAAATCTGCCATATCTGCCAAATAGGACATACATAATATTTATTATACTTCTATTATTATATTACTATTATCATTTATATTGTATCTAATATAATTAGCATATCTGTTAGCTCTGTTATTATTGTCAGTAATATCATAAATATAATAGATTTTCTTTAATTGTATTTTTCTATATAAAGGGCATGAAAATGCCTTGGAAAAAAAACAGATTCCAACAAGATTCCATACAGATTCCTACAAGTTCTTAACATTGTATTCAAAATACATTTAATAACAATAATAAACACTCTTAATATTTTGCAAATATAAAACTTATAATTTATTTCTTGTTAACTAAATAAACTCTAATAAACAGCATGTCAAGTTGATTGGATTTAAGTCATAGCTATTATCTTCCTGACTTCAAATCATAGTTAACTTATTTGACGGAAAGAGTAACGTTAATAGCGAGTATCAGTTTACTGAAAGATTAGCTTAATGAATTCAACAACCTAAACTTTTCTATTCTTTACCAATTTTTACAGAAATATAATCCTAAAACTACAAGTTCTAATTTTTATAAAATTACAGTATTAGAATTACAAAACTTAATTTTTATAAAACTGTAATCTTAAAATTACAAGTCTTATGAACTGAATCTTCTTTAGATTAGAAGTTTTAAAATTAAACTAAAAATAAACTGGATTTTAATATCTCTAATTATCATAAAATAATAAATAAAAATAAATTAAAAATAATATCTAATCTTAAATTATCAGAATAATTGATAATTTAAATAAAATATGTAGTAAAGTTACTTATTACTTATTCTTATCTAAATTTTAATAGAAGCTAAGTTTTCTTGTATTATTTTTGAACTTAAATAATATTTAATTCTATAATTTAAAATGTTATTTAATATTAATATAATAATAATATATTGTGATAAAATTTAAATTACCTTATTTTAATCTTTAAAATGATTTTGATGAATATGTTTTTATTTTTTCTATTATAAAAAGTAAAAAAATCAATCTATTATTTGAAAATTTAACTATTTAGTTAATAAAATTTAACTTATATTTTAACTCTTCTTATTTTTCAGATAATTTGAATATTAAAAATACACTTTTAGTTTTGATTAGCATTGCAATAAGATTTTATTATAAGAAAATAAAAATAAAATTATTATTTTAAAAGTTGATTAGTTAATATTAAAATTTAACTTTCATTTTTTTTATTCTTAAGATAATTTTTTATTAGTATTTTAATAATATTTAATAATTTGATTATAAAAAGATAAAATTTGATTGTAAAAAAATAAAATTTGTGTTAAAATTATTTTTTAAAAATAAAAAAAAATTCCAAAAAATATATCATAAATAATTTAATAATATATTAAATTAATATATAACTTAAAGTAAATTGAAAATAATTTATTAATATATTAAATTAAAATAAATTTATTAAGTAGTTTAAATATTAAATTAAAATTAAATTTTTTTTAAAAAAAAATTGTTTAATTATTTGATAAATATTTATTAAAAATAGAAAAAAAGTTTAATAATTTATTATAATAATATATAATGCAAAATTTTTTAATATTATAATTAAATTAAAAATTTATTATAGATTTTATAACTAAAATTTGATCATGATAAATTTATGTTTAATATATAATTAAAATTAATTCATATTAAAAAAATCATTAATTAATTTAATCAAATTATATAAAAATAGTATCAAAATCATAAACATATATTTTAAAGTTATATTAAAGTTAAAGTATATTTATGGTAAATATATATTAAATATATATTAAATAAATATTAAAATTATATTAGAGTAATAATAAAATTACATTAAAATTATTAATAAGTTATATTTTTGAAATCATAAATAAATCATAAGATATTCTATAAAATCTATTAAAGAAATATTAAAGTATTCTATTCTATATTATTTAATCTATATTATGAATGTATAATATAAAATATAAAATATAAAATGTTATCAATAAAAAAATATTAAATAGCCTTAAAAAAATACATATTTCTCATATACAAACTATTTCTAAAATTATGATCATCTCTAATATATTCTACACCTTTACAAATATGAATAAACTGAATAATAATATTATTTACTAAATTAATAGAAAATATTTTCTTATTGATGATAAAATATCACTTTAATAATTATATAATTTTCTCCCCTTTTCAATTTAATATATATAACATTTCAGATATATAAATATAATATATTATCATTATTTTCTTTGATAAAGTTTAAACTAGCATATTTGAAAAATAATAACATATTAGTAGATATCATAGAATTGATCTCTAAAACTAAAAAAGCTTACTTTAATTTTGTTTGAATAATCAAGAATAGTAATTTTTCTATATTATTAATATATTAAAAATGCATTTGTCTAAAAAGAAACTTCAAAATCAATTAATTAGTAAGTTCTTTATTTTAATAAATACTTTTATATTAAATTATACTATAAGCATTCTTCAAGAGTTCATATCACATTTTGTTATCTTTTTTAGAGTGAATCTCCTTATGATATTATATGTAGAATTTCAGAAAAAATGAAATTTTTAGATCTTGCCAAACGCTCATTTAATAATCCATTACTCTCATTTATATTGGACTTGAATTAAATTAATCTATTGTCAATAACCTGTTATTAAACCTTTACTAAAAGAAACAAACTAATATAAAATACTCAAAATTGGAAGATTTTACTATTGAATTTATAAATTAGATTGAAAGCTTATTAAATAGTCAGGACCTTCAAATCTATAAAGCTAACAAGAGTGTAAATATTTCAAATTATGTGCTGATCTTTGTATATATTAATTAGCTAAATTATTTTATTTTTTATGCCAATTGTAAATTTGTTAATTATATATGTAAATCAATTTACAGAAAAAAGTGTAGAATTGTGATCAATATCAAAAGAATTATTTGATTTTTTAGACACACACATCTATAAAATTATATACTGTATAATAATATATAATACAACTAGAGAATGAGTTTAAAAACTATTGTTAAATCTAGAGTATAAGTATAATGAAAAGGACCAATCATGTATTAACTCAAATATGTTATTAACGAGAATTATATGAGGCCTTTGTAATAGAAAGGGAGAAAACTCAAAAAAAATAAAAAATGAGTTAATAATAAATCTGAACAAATTATAGTATTTAGAATATTTTTGGCTTATAA
>CAJVPP010003596.1:0-11250 GCA_910592005.1 Funneliformis mosseae | reverse complement strand
GAAATAAAGAATAAATATTCAATAAAGGAAGCTTAACGGAATTTGAAACTCCCGTGTTTTATTCAAAATAGAATACGGTCTGCACAAGGATCAATTTCAAAAATAAAATAATACTTTCGGTAGAGCAAAATTTTTATAAAATTGTTACGACTTAAAAATTTGTTTAGCTGTTGTATGATATAATAACCACTCCAAATAAAATTGTTGTCAAAAAAAAATTAAGCAAGCTTAACTATTAAAATAATTAAAATCTGGGTTCCGAAATTAGTAATTTAATTTGAGTAGATGATGGTCATTAAAAATGTTACACCGCACCCATAATAAACCTTTCTAACCAACAACCGTTAGAGCGTCCGAAGCGTTCAAATTAGTTGACTGAAATTAATTTCGTCTGAAATTGGAATTCAGACGATCTTCGGGTGGAATTCCCAATTTCAGTTAATTGAACTTGGAATCAATTTCAGACACCCGAAAATCAATTTCGGTCGCAACATAATTATGTTTATCACATGATTTGGTAGATCACTATTATTGAGCCCAAAATGCGTTAAATGTCCGAAAACTTCGGATAATATTACAAATGCTGTCGCCTGACCTTACGATGGATAAAGATGTTTTTTTAAAAAGATAAAATAGTATACGAGCTTGCTGAAATATTATACCCTCCAACGATAACAACAAAAATAGATAATTATAAATTGAATGATGTATCATTCGAAAATGTAGTTTCTAAAATAATAAAGCAATGAAAATCTTCGTGGGTTTTGCACATAGGAAAGATCATTATTCCGTATTCTGCTTATGGAAGTTGCAAATACCGAGAAATCTCATGTTTTAAACAATATGCCATAAGAACTTGTTAACTTTTTTTTAAAAAAATAAAAAAAAAAATTAAGAATTGAGCAAAACCAATTTTAGTCAATACGGAATAACGTTTAACCGTCAATTTTGCAAATTTTGTTAACTCAACTATTCAACATTCGTTGAAATTTTCAAATTATCTTCTAAGGTTGCCGGGCAAATCCCGGAGGTTTCAAAGCCGAAACTTTCGCAATTTTACCTTAAATAGAAAAGTTTGGCAAAACGTTTCAACGGATGGCAAACCCATCGAAGCATTCTGATATAAAATAAAATTTTTTAATTTTATTATTTTTTTTTTACAATATGAGCTAAGGTTACTTTCTTTGATCTTATTTATAATATATCATATATTTATAAAAGATAACGAAATAAATTTACATATTGAAATTGAATTAAATTTATTCTCCATCAAATCCGATTACATCATTTGTCTATCTCCCAATTAAACTTACATTTGAAAAATCATCATCTTCATAAGGTAATTCTCTAATACTTCAACAAGTTCTTATCCTTCCAAATTAAACCGGCTTAATAAATAATGTATTATTTTGGAAATTTTGTTCAAAAGGTCGTTTTTTTATATTCTACGATTGTGATACAATAACCCGAAACCGTCGAAACTCATCGAAGCCCGTCGAAACTTTCGAGACTCATTGAATAACTTTCAATATTTGCCAAAATGGGTTTAGGGTTTGCACCGCAACAATCTTCGAAAAGTTCCAACTTTTACCAAAATCGGATTAGGGGTTCACCCGCAACGGTTACTTCCGAACCATAATGAAAATTTGTGATTAATACACAGTAAGTTAAGTAAAAAGATATATGAGATACAAAAAAATCGAAAATAAGAATTATTTTTTTTTTTGTCCTTTTGTTATAATAAAATAGCGTTCTATGCCTTTTTATTGAATTTAGGCGGTGCCAAGAAGGTAACATTTATTATTGGAGGAACATTTCGACACGGGAAGAATTTTACTACAAAACTTATCCAAATGCGACTGTTGATGGATATGACCAAGCTCTAAAAAAATATATAGGTGCTCTCTAAAGCTTATATCAAGAATGATAACAAAAATCTGAAATTTAAAATTCTTTAGGAATAAATTGATAAGGTTAATGCTTTTTGAGCAGAATAATATTACTTTGTGGCTACAGTTTGCGAAAGCTTCCAGTAAAGTATCCAGACCTGACGTACGAAAAGCGGCGGCCTACTGTAAACGTTCTTCTATATATTCTAACGAATTTGTCTGAGAAGTCAAAAACACTCTGTTAGTGATTATGAGGCAGAACCAATTGTCCCGACTTTGTCGGCATTCAGATAATCGAACAAAGATGTGGTGCATTCACACCTGGGGTTTTCGCGTGTACCATTCGTCGCTGGCGCGTCAAATCACTAAACAGTTACAATTACACTTGCCGCAGGCTGTTGATGGCGCGTAACCATGCCCAGTCTTCCCAGAACTTTGACAACTTGTATGTCCGTTTCAGCTGATTCAGAATTATACTGACTTTTTTTTTTATCATTTTTATCTAATTTAAGCTACAAACAAGTGACATGTACATCAAAACAATCGTGTGGAGATTGGAATTGAAGCTGAGAGGATGATTATTTAGACTGAACAAAGTTCATATATATTCACAAACGAAAAGGGATATGCAACTTATTTAAGAATATTCAGGAAAAAAATTTTTTTGCTTTACACAGTTTTAAATATAAAGAAATGGCTTTTTTTGACCCTCCATCAAAAAAAAAAAAAAAAAAAATAAAATAATAATTTTATAAAAAGAAAATATTTTAATTTAAAATAATAAAATAAAATTTTTTAAACATTGTTATTTTCATAATTGATTTCTTCTATATCTTCCAAATTATTTTTATACTCTTTAAAGAATTTCATAGATCTTAGATTGATGAAAATTTATGGCTAACGTAAATTAGATTAAAAATAATTCATATATGATAACATAGTTTTTAGCAAATAATATATATACATTAATAAAACTTTTTGTGACAAGAAACTCTGGAACTTTACCAAAGATCTTCTGCTTCAATGTAAATTCATACGTTAGCATTTACGGGCCAAATCACTATGAACCGTGAAATCCAGAGAGTCTATTCATTGCTTCCAAGAATTTATGATATTGTCGGTCTGATGGCGAAGAAATATATTATTCATGATATTTACCCAACTTCTCCTGAACAAAAAGAAAATATTTCTTGAAAATTTATAAATTCTCTTGATTAATTTTTAAAAAGAATTCGAATTTTTACAACGCCAGGACAAAAGTATCCGGACACTTTCAAAATTTATTAATATTATATATCGAAAATGCATTTTTTGAAATTTATTGCTCAAGTCTGTCAGTATTTGAGTTGTAAAATTTTGTATAAAATCTGTAAATTTCGACAGGTGAATTAATAAAATATTACAGAATTTCTAGTGATCAACAAATATCACGTGAAATTTTATGAAAATAAATGATTTCGAAAGCTAAATAATTATATTTTTTAATAAAATATACAAACTTTCTATGAATACTTAATAGTCAACTTTAAAGCTACATAAATGAACTTTTATTAATAATTTATATATAAATTCCATATTCCATGCACATAATAGTACTATAAATTTCTCTGACAAATAATTTAAAATTTTTTAAAACTCTTTTAGAATATTTAGCCAATTAGCTTTACAACCAATAAATCTTTATTCAAAAATGTTTATTTTTCATATATTTTATTAATGAATTTCGAAGGTGTTTTGTCCGGGAGGTGTATAAGTTTTTAATAATGTACTTTTAAGTTACAGTAACAATAAAGCTTTATATTAAAACTTTTTTATTTTAACATGATTTACGTGCGATGACCGATGGCAAATTTAAAATGGCATTTTTTTTTTTTTTTTTACTAAGAATTAATTTATACATATTCCTTCCGTATTGTTACTCAACTTAAAGTAGATTTAAGGTAATAGAAAAATTAAAGATCTCATGATTTTTAAATTTACGAATTCTAACATTCTCTGTGATAAAGTTTTTCTTGAACTTCTTTATTTTTCTATTGCTGGTACGTTATTTGTCTTTCGTTTTAACTTGTATGATTGGTCATAGTATAAAATTAATTATAATATCAATAGACAATGGTCCTGCAACAGCCATTCTTGGTACTATAGGAATAAATGTGCCTAAAAAGATGTAGAATTTGGATGTTTCTTTATTTTAAATATTTTTCCTTCTTTAACCTTGAAAGAGAATTTATTTTTTCATTTCAAACGCCTTGGAAACTAGCAAACTATTTAGTAGTTTCATTAATTTTGCTGGAGCTTGTAGGTAGCATCATAGGAGTTCAATAATATTAGTTTGTTGGAATTCACTTAAAAAGAATCGGAATACGTATAAGTTTTATTATTTTAAAATATTTGAAAAAGTTATTTGATGATTTTTAAAACTAAAAAATTTGGTCTGTATATAAATGATTTGATGCTTTACTTTAGAGTAAATCCAATGAATTTATTAGTTACCGATTTAGTTAGTTGGTTAATTTAATATTATATAAAAAAAATTTTAGTTTTATAAATTTTTCAAATTAAAATTCTTTTAATTAAAGATATAATTATTTATTAGTAATATATTTTTAATAACTTATTTTTTATTATTTGTATACCAAAAATAATGAAATGAGACAAAAAACTAAAAATTGCAAAGGTTTTACAATTTTTGAAATTATACAATTCTTGGAATCTTACGTGTAAAAACTTTTGGATATGTCTTCTAGATATTTATTTTTTCTATTTTCTTATGGTTACCTTGTGAATATTGATTCCTCTGTCAACGTTAACTTCTAATTTCGTGTTAAGATGTAAGATATGCTTTACAGCGTTGAGGACTATATTCTACAATGGTTCGGGGATATCCAAACAATAATTTTAATAACATGTTTTTATTAAGAATCAAAGACATACTGCCTTAATTGGCGCCCTAGGTATCAAAATTTCCTTATTTAAAAACGAATATCGAAATAATTTTATCTTGGAAGCTGATCGTCCAAATGCAAGGCGCAGTAATTCTATCATTTTATTCTTGCATTTTTTTTTTGATTTAAAATATTTGTTTTTCTATCATTTTTCAATAACTTTTATTTTATGATTTTATCCATTCATTATTCTTCATTTTATTCATTTTATCTTTTTTCACAAATTCAATAAGGTAGAGAATTTAGCATCTAACAAATTTTGTTAATATTTAATAAATGTAGCGTTAGCTTAGGTTCCTGAGAAGGAAATGGATTTAAGCATAAATATATATATATGTAATTTATACAGTAAAAACAAAATTTGTTAATTAACCGGTTAAAATGAATGAATTTAACTTTGGCCGAAATTTCCGGTTAGAATTAAAATTTTTATGATGAAAAATATTGTCTAACTCCGTCCAAATTTATAGTACTAGCCCAAGTTAATTTTAACCGGTTAATTAACCGGTTAACAAATATTTTAACTGTTTAAAGAATTTTTGGCACCACCATCTGAAAATGAGATATATTTTGTAAGAAATGGAAATTTTGTAATGTAAAAATCATCAAGATGAGATTTCAATAATCAACCAATGTAAATTTTATTTGTATATAAGTATTTTAAATTTTTAAATTTTTTAGTATTTAAAATTAGCTAATTTAATTTATTTGAAAAAAAAGTATAAAAATAAAAGATTAAGCAATAAACTCAACTCATTTAATTGCAGATTTATTTTGAAATGGGATATGAGCTTTGCCCAAATATCTATTTTATCCCAAATGAACTACCAATTTGGGGTATCATTTCGGACATTGACGTATTTAGGTTACACTATCAGAAAAAAAAAATAACAAATTAATGTGATATCATATTTTTCACTATAATACCTTTCAAATTTTATTATTAACAAAAATGGAACTTACGAAAAATGAGACATTTGACCCAATCCAAAATTTAAAATTTAGCCCTGTGCCAATTTTTATTATTTCATTTAATGGAAATGACGACAATTGCAATTATTGTGGACTTGAATTTTCTTGGTCAATTGATAATAACTGCAAATATTGTAAAAGTAGCTTAACTTGGTATATTAAGTATTTAACCGATAATGATATATATTTGGATATTTGTATAGGTACAAATAACATTCAGTGAACTAAGAAAAACAGATTTTTTGACGCATAAAATTCAAGAATGGTGTTTAAATTGCTCGGAAATTTTATACTTTGGACAAATATTACAAACTTTTTATAGTTAATAGATATAAAAGAAATTAAAATTACGTCAATATGTGTCTTCTATGTGGAAAAGATTTATCTGATGAAGATACATGTACTAATTGTTATTTGATTTCTAATGGATGACAGAATCAACAGTCATTAAATAATCAATTCCAATTATTTATTTGCCATTGTGGGATGCCAGAAACACTTATATAATCTGTTATAGAAAATTAAATTTTGTAACAAATTATCAAAAGTGGTATACATATTGTTTTGTAGTATAGATATTGCTTAACGACAAATATTATATTGGAATTGTCGATCAATCTCAATGTAGAGAGTAGTGTCAATCACTATTGATGTCTCAAAGTTTGTCAGTGGAATTTCTATTCTAGATAAATTAATCTATTATACAAAATTTAAAATCAGTTGCAAAATCGCTAGTCAAATTTACAAATTAAATAGACTTGTTTATGCTAATGGTATTAAAAATTTGTCATTAATAGAATGGATTCCATTTTCTCAAATTACAAGTTTAGAAAAATAGCGGGAGGAGGATATGGCATAGTTTATCAAGTAACTAGATTCAATCCTTATTACAATTAAAGTGAAACTGTTGCGATAAAAGAATCTTACACTCTCAAACTATCAGAAAAAAGTTTTTTAAATGAGGTAATTATTTAATACTACTTATATAAAAGACATTTTTACTTTATATTAAATTTTTGCTATTATAATATTATAATAATTTAGTTAAAATCATTATATCATTATAACGATACTCAGATATTTGCAAAAGTTATTCAATGCTATAGAGTTACACAAGATCTTGAGACAAAGGAGTTTATGTTAATAATGAAGTATGCAGAAGGAGGTGATTTGCATAATTATTTACAAAAATATTTTAAAGATATTACATGGGATAATAAATTAGCTTTTTTACATGATATTTCAGAAGGGTATTTATATTTTTAATACAATTTATAAATGTTGATTAAAATAATTAATTAGACTTTGTGATATTCATAAAAACAATATTATACATCGAGATCTTCATAGTGGAAATATATTAAACTCTTCAGAAGGTTAGTGTATTGGAGATCTAGGATTATCACAACCCGCAGATGGTTCGCTAAATAATGAAATATATAGTTGTTATATCTTATATAGCACCTGAAGTATTTAAATCTGATATTTATAGTTTGTGTATGATTATGTGGGAATTAACAACAGGTCGTAAACCTTTTGATAATATTGAGCATGATACTGATCTTATTTACGCAATTATTGATGGAAAGCAGCCTGAAATTACTCAAGATATCCTGAATACTATGCGAATTTAATGAAAATGTGTTAGGACTCTGATCCTTTAAAACGACCACTTATAACAGAGGATACTAAAGTTGTTTGTCAAAAGAATCTCAGAAATGAAAGTGTTGAACAATTTAAACAATCTGAAAAAAAGCGATTGGAATTAATTCAAACAATGAAACTTGGTTCCATATTTAGTGAAAAATCACATCCAAAAGCAATTTACACGAACAGGGCATTAAGCTCTATGACCATTAAATCCAGATCTATTTGTTCATCATTGTGAAGTGAAGGTATACTTTAATTAATTTAAAGATTATTAATTTCTTTAAATTATTTTAGATTATCTTTGTTTGATGTTACTATAATTAATGATTAAACTTATTTTTTTTAGAATACATTTCAAGAGAACAAGAATTTGACATAAATTTTATTCAAAATGCTTCAGTTACTCAACATTATGTTATTAAGCCATTAAATACATTTACTTTATTCATAAAGTGAAAAATAGATGAGTTTAAACTAAAGCAATAACAGTAATATTTTTCTCATTTATTTGCGTATAATATTCTATATTCGACTATTTATTATTTATTTTTTAAAAAAATAAAAATATAAAATTAGGAAATTGTGTCAAAATTGACAATAATATAGATCCAAAATTTAAGGATTGAAGAAGCAGCATTTCTTTTTTATATACAGTTAGCAAAAAATTTCAACGTTAATATAATTATTATATCACATATATAATATTTGATAATATTAGAAATTTCAATCAATATTTTCATTTGAGTCAATTATTAAATTAGTATTGAGCATCCTAATCTAGATGATAACATTAAAAATTAATAATATTTGTGAAGTAAAGTTTCTTAGTAAAATTTTTGTGTCATCACATCTAACGAAAATGTATTAACTGAAATCGTTGTTGTTAAGCCTTTAAGATTTAATAAATGTTATTGTAAAAAAAAATAAAACAACCATATTTTAAACATTTATAGTAATGTTTATTACGATTGAGTATGCAAAAAGATAAAAAACGAATAAAAATTCGAGTCGAGATTTAGTGAAGACTATTAATTTTCATAATAATATAAACAGCCTTAAGAATATAAAATATGAGCTAATTAAAAGAAAGTTAAACATTGTTTTTTTTCTTATTATACTGATTCTAAGAGGTTTTTTTAAGCTCTAATTAATTTACTACTAAATACTTGTATGATATTACAAATACATAAAAATGACTGGAGAGTAAAGTGTGGTTGCATTTGAGCGTTAATTTTATAGTTTATTTTTTATTATTTTCGTCTTCTTTTTTTATTTTTTTTTTAATTTCAGCATTTTTTTTTAAAAAATAATTTCTTTTTTTTTTATTTTAAGTTAAATCAGTTTCCTCTCTTAGGTCAAGGACCGGACGGAACTTTCAAACGGAGGTGAATGTAAGCTGATTCATTATTGAATAATTTTTCTTTTTATTTTTTATTTATTTTTGATTAGATCAGTTTCAGTTCATCACCGCGGCGAAGGTAAGCTGATTATTTTTTTTTTGATTTATTGATTTTTTTTTTATTTGATAATTAGTTCTGATTACTAATTTTATTTATTTACCTATTTATGTGATTGTTTGTTTTATTTTTTTTCTTAAGCGGTTTTAGGTTATATCAGACAGGATCTCGAAGGAATTTTTGATCATTAGTGAATACAGGTGACTAAAATTATTTTTTAATGCATTATCTTTTTTTTATTTTTATTTTCATTATTATTTGATTAATTGAATTTTTTTTAGGCTAGATCAGTTCAGTTTACCTCTTCGGTCAGAATTATCAGACAAAACAGGATTTTGCAGCATAGTTTTTGACGAATTTTTGATTTTTATTAGTATTTATTATTACTTTAAATATTAGTAATCATAATCATTATAATAATCATTATAATAACTAATTATTTATTTTTTACACATTACATAATAAAAATTACAATAACTTTATTTATTCATGTGATTCTTATGATTCAATTTTTTTTTATTATAAACAACCGTTGTTTCTATCAATTTATATTAATATATAAAAATGACTCCCATAGTTCCTGCATGAAGCTAACCAAATATTTAGATATTCCTTCCTTTTTGTAATGGCCATAGCTAACACTTTATTACTTGGTATCAACAACTATATGGCATGAACTGTATATAGTGTATATTATAGCACTTGGCTTGGTTTCTCATTTAATAATGACCTTTGTTTAAGTACATATTCAACTAATGAGAAAAGTTATAGTAATAATTATTGTAAATTAACTAATTATGAGAAGGTGAGGGATAAAAAAAAATTTCTCAATACAAGATCAAATTTTGAAGGATAAGGCATAATGTATAAATTCCACTTTAGTAAATTTGTTTATCATTTTTTTCAAAAATTTAAATTAAATAAATGATTTTTTTTTAAATTGAGAAATATGAGTAATTTTAATCATATTACAATTATATAGTTTACTATAGATCAAATCTGGTTTTTATTACAACTGATGAATATAGTATAAAAAATTAAATTCATATTTATATTGTAAAATTTATATGAATTTCTCAATAAAAACTATTTTGAATCATATTTTTCTGATCTGAATTAGTTAAACATCTAGATTTTTATAAATTTATCTAATATAAGATCTGGCGTTAGACCTGAAATTGTCTCAAAATTAAGCTAACAAAATCAAATAAACTTAAGATCACAATTATCACGAAGGTCTACTTAAGAGAAATTAATGATTAATAAACAAAATAATTTATTATAATTATTCACTTGTATAGTAGGCTATCATGATCAATCTTATGATAAAGATAAGAAAAGGGTTAAAAGTGTAACTTTATTAAAACTGTAGAGTTAAACATCTAGTCCCAAGACTTATCTTAATTTTTAAGCAAAAACTCTGTCAACTTAAGATCATCTTACAGATCTATTTATATAAAATTGCTATCTAGTACTATACTATGCTTTTTGATAATTATAAATATTACATATAATGAAAACTCGATAATATAAGATAAGTATAAAAAGAAGACTATATAATATATATAATAAAAGTAAATTATTCGATACATGTATTATAAAGTTATCAGTCAAATAATACATGTATTATATAATTTCTGGTGTCATTAAATATCATCTGAGATGTAGTATGTTTTGTGACTAACACTAGTCATTATTTTCTTTTGTGTAATTTAAGCTTATCATAAAATAATTAATATGTAGACAAAAGATAATTAAGAAAATAAATATTTATTTGAGTTAAGAATAATTATTTATAATTTAATATTAACTAAAAGTTTAATTTAAGAAAAATTTAGAAAATTGAATTTCTACTACCATAATCTGAAAAAAAAAATCAACAAAAAATAATGAATACCAAATGTGATAAAAATATTTAATAATGCAAATCAAACCTAAAACTAAAACAAACTTACCTTTTATGAAAAATCTCTAGTAAGGCATTTAATTGATGAAAAAAACCATAACTAATAATTTGATCAGTCCTTCACTCATATGATCAATTAAAAATTGAATTACTTAATTGAACATGTGTGATTGATTCCTTAATCAAATGCATTGTTTGATCAAATAATAAAAGTAAATATCAATTTTAAATTGATTGATTTATAGTTTATATTACAATATCATAATCAAATTTAACAATAAAACTCCTAAAAATATTTAATATTGTTAACGTGTAATTTTGGTGGATTACAACCGTTAGACGCGGTGTTCGAGCGGTGATTCTTTTATAGTTTACGTAATAATTTCCAAAGATTTATGCTAATCTCTACGGATTCAATAACAGTATATCGG
>CAJVPP010003595.1:0-11251 GCA_910592005.1 Funneliformis mosseae | reverse complement strand
GGGGGGGGGGGGGGGGGGGGGGGGGGGGGGGGGGGGGGGGGGGGGGGGGGGGGGGGGGGGGGGGGGGGGGGGCGGGGAGGGGGGGGGGGGGGGGGGGGGGGGGGGGGGGGGGGGGGGGGGGGAATCAATGAAATTACTAATTTATGATGACAAACGAATAAATGATAGGCACACGTACCTATCTCTGTAATATTCTTCTTGGCCCCTTTCAGCCTCAACGTCATCGTCCCATTCTGCTAACTTTCTTGCCATTATTTCTCGATCTCGAATTTGTTTTTCTCTAATATCTAAATCTCGTTCTGCTTCACGTTCACGATTTGTTGCCATTGTCTCCTCTCTATGTTGCCACCTCCTTTCCCTCTAATATAAGATAATTATTAATATACTAAAAGACAAAATATATACACACAAGGATATGATACCTCTTTAAAAGCCATTTCCATTTCAGTTTTTCTTTTAGCTTGCCTGCGCTGTTCCTCCTCTTCATCATCAAAGACATAAGATTCACGTCTTGATTCCCTCGCAGGAATGAAATTTACAGATTGATGGAAGTGTCCATATTGCCGATCTCTATCACGATCCCTCTCTCTATTTTCTTTTCCATGAGAACGCTCTCTTTCTTTCTCAGCCTTGGCTCTACGACTCGCTCTTTCTTCTTCTTCTCTTTGACGCTCTCGTTCTCTTGCCGCAGCACGTTCTCGAAAGAAAGCAATTTCTCGGTAAATAAGATCTTTTTGATCCGGAGGAAGATCCGCCGGTAAATCTGTGTCATCATCTTTTTCTCCATGTTCCATTTTTAATTCTGAAGCTGGTGATCGAAGTGATACCCTATTTTCATGGTGCAAATGTAGTAAGAGAGATGACGAATCTTTTCTATCCTGTGGTTTTGTCATGTCTTCGACAACATTTATGACGGATAACAAAGCATTTTTGTCTAATTCTGTATCATGCTGAAAAAATAATTAATAACATATTAATTATGATTTAATAATAAATGATAAACGATTCGATTTATAGGAACGATCGAATACAAACCACTGTTCTCGGCCTTGAGGCTTCGTATTGATCAAGATACTTTCTTGTATTCTCATCAGCTTTAACCTATCGTTCATATGCGTATATATATATATAATTACAAATTTATTTTGATGAAGATACCGAATAAAGATTAAAAATTGATAAAATCAATTGCTTACTATTAATTTTTTGCCAGTGGCACCTTCTTCTAAAGCTGGAAGAACAACACCCTTGTCTTTCTTTTCATCACCAGTACCTTCGCCACCAAGCACACGTAAAGCACGTAGCACACTATCAGCATCCGCATATTCTGCAAATCCAAAACCCTTGGGATTTCCGGATTGGTCTTTAACCCGTTTCCAAGTTTTTAACGTACCACAAGTCTTTGTGTATTTGCCAGACAAGCAAATCGAGAAATAAAAATCAAAAAAAATAGTAGGTCAGCAAAAGTATTAATAAACCCACACCTGAAAATATCCACGCGCGCCCAATATGTGTATCAAAGAATTCAAGTCAAGACTAAAATAATTCAAATCGAAAACTAACTGGAAAGAAAATTTTTAGCATCCTGCCGAAATATAAGGTCAGATCATAATATAATGTCGTAAAGAAATTATACAAAAGCTTTTCTGAATCGCACCTACAAAATTTATCGCCTCCTTTCAAAGTTCCAAGTTCATAAAGAAATCCAATTTGATAAACAATAACATCTCCTTTTCTTATTATGCCTTCGATTTGGTAAAATCTTAGTCAACTTGTTGACAAGGATCGATATTTTATAGCATTCATTTACCCACCAAAACAAATTAAATAATTTATCACTACCTTGAGAATTTTTTCCATCCAATCATCAGTTACACCCGGTGATATTCCCCCAATGAAAAGAGTTGTCAACTTTTCTACTTCTGGACCTGGAGTCGACATTGGTGGTGCGCTGCCCATGGGCATACCATGGCCATGAGTAAAATTTTGTCTAGGGCCCATATAACCTGATCGCTGCGATGGACCTCCAGGAGCATAGCCACCTCGTGTAGTGTGTCCATAAGAAGGAGGACCTCCCGGTTGAACATAAGGTGGTCGTTCATAAGTTGGGGCACGATACGGAGCTACAGTAAGTAAATCTTCAAGTAAGTTATCATAAAGATTTCATATAATTAATATAACTAATAAAAAAGCATTTGTGAACTCAAAATCTTACCATAATGACCTGGGCGATAAGGATCCATAGTTATATTTTGTAAATAACTTTTCTTAAAAACTCAATAGCAGTATCAAGTCACTATAATTTACCAAAAGATCTATATAAACCCTGAACTAATAAATGTGTCAAGATCTGAATCTACTTGTTGGAAACGTTTATTTAGGATCCAAAGGCCAGGTAAATGAACCATGTACTACTAGGTACTATAGTGCGTTGTCGATCATTACTGTATAAGTGATATATGTTGCAAAATACAAATCATTAATGAAACGCAATTTCTTGGTCCTGAAAAAAACGGAAATTCACAAACGTCGTAGATGGCCATTGAAAACTAGAGAGTATATCCCATGGAAATATTTATATGAAGAAATGGTGGTATACTCTTCGAGTTGTATTCCATTCCATACCTCCTTCACAAGTTGATCAAAACTTTACAAAAAACAAAATACTTTATACGACTTTCATTACTTAGAAATGTTTAGCAAGTTTCAAAGTTTTCTTAGTTTCCTACACAGGAATGATATATTTAAATAGTTATAACATATCCATTCATTTCACTTTTATTTTTACATATGTATATTTAATCATACAATTAATTAATGCATTTAATTTATTCTTATTTATTTACATAATCAAAATTCTTTTAATGGCAGGGCAAAGATAGATTATTTAACGCTTGACCCTAGAAAATCATAAATAAATATCAGTTAGTTGCATTCTACATGAATCCTATAAGCAGAGAGAAAGAAAGAGAAACATTAAATGTACCATGTGTATCTCTTTCTTGCCTTCGCAAGACCGGGTTTCTTACGCTCGACCACGCGAGTATCACGCGTAACAAGTTTAGCTGAAAAGAGGGTGTATTATTGGTACGCGCAAAAGATGTCTCATAAAAAAAAAAAAAGGAAAATAAAGTTTCATCATACCTTCTCTTAGGATTGGTTTGAGATCAGAATTGTGTATGATCAACGCCTTAGTGATTCCATGAGCAATTGCACCTGCTTGACCTTTATGAAGAAAGTAAACCTAACTGATCATGAACGAATTCGGTGCATATCAAATTTTTAACAAAAGATTAAAAAAAAAATGTATTACCCGTTGGGCCACCTCCTTTGACTTTTGTCCAAACATTATATTTTCCAAGCAAGCCAGTCACTTGGAACGGATATAATATCGATTCACGATCTTTTAAGAGAGGAAAATAATCTGCTACTGAGATGCCATTAACAAGTACATGTCCATCCCCTTCTACCACCCAAACTTGAGCGGTTGCCTCCTTTCTCCTGCCTATCGCCAAAGCTCTTCCATAAGGATCAACAGTTTTCATCGCCTCTATATCCTTTTTCTCTTTTTCTGGATCATAACGTCTAAATAAATCTAAAAAGTTATGTAATTCGGGGGCAAATTCGAACATGATTTTGTCTAACCGATGTAACTTTCGTGTGATGAGTCGATATTGATTTGTTTTTAAACGTAAACCTAATTTTTCATCCAAATGTTGTTTCAAAATCCACAAAGTCGGTGGTGCATTTTTGTCAATTAATTTAGTGGGCGTCGTTCTATGTTTATGTAAAAGGTCATCAAGTTGTATAATAAAGTCATTATAAGTTGGTTTGGCTGTAAAGTATGAAATTGATGCTGGTCGTTCAACTTTTGAAAAATTATCAATTGATTCATGTTTGCTCAAGCGAATGTTTTGTTGCGTTTTGCCAGTAGAGAAACTTCGGAGAATTACGAAAGAAAATATGAGATTGGGGTTACTGCTATATGACTTGAAAGTTGTTATCCGTGAGCATTGACTCTTTAAATTATTTCCCAAAACCCTCCCTATATTATAAGCGAATCGTAATTTGGACATTATTGGGTAAAGTTTGGCGAACGAAAATCAAATGAAATTTTTTTAAGATTTTGTATCACAGATTTTGTGCAACTAATAATCCGCAAATCGGTGATTGAAAAAAAAAATTTTTTTTTTTTTTTTCTGAACAGAAAATTTCAACAAATAATTTGATGTCCGATAATACGAATATAATTGCTTCGAGCATAGCTGCAACAACTGCAAGATTAATAACACATCCTCGTACGTTTTTGTGATGAAATATTTTTGTTACGAAGAAATTCAAATTTTATTATTTTTTTTTTTAATTTAATCTTACCCTTTTCGCCCCAGTTGACACAATTCGCGTCCTTCTCCAAACCGATACAACATATACGCTTTCCCGTAAATCAAGTAGTCCATTTATTCAATTAATCCGAAAGACACCATTTAAAAGTTACTATAATGGACTTGCAATAGCAACGACTTTAGGAATACCTGCTTTATCATCATACCTTTTCGTCTATGATAAAGCAAAATATTATTTATCAAGCAGATTAAATGTTAGTGATACCAGTACTTTGAATTACATGTTGAGTGGGGCCATGGCAGAAACATGTAGTGGCATATTTTGGACACCGATGGAAGTGTTAAAAAGCAAATTACAATCTCGTAATGGGATTAATACATTACAAATGTCAAAGTTGATTTTAAAAAATGAAGGAATTAGAGGGTTCTTTCGTGGATATTTATTAACTCTAGCGGTTTACGTACCACACACAATGATTTACTTTGTTGTATATGAAAAGTGTAAAACCTGGTCCAAAGGTAGGGAAATATTAACTAGCAACCGTGATTATGTAATATTTTCGGCAATTGCATGCACGATTGCAGGTTCTGTTTCGAACGTGTTGGATATTGTAAAAACCAGGTGGCAAGTTTCTTATGGCAAGGAGGTTGACGGTGTCAATGCGAAATCTCCTTTAGAGATTATGAAAAATATGTATAGGAACGAAGGAGGATTACGTGCTTTTACTAAAGGCATGGGGGCTAGAGTGATATGGATAGTGCCAAGTGCCTCCATTAGCATGACATTATATGAGATTCTAAAGAATAAAAAGGGTTACATTGAAAATTATTAATTTGTGAAGATGTTTATTTTTGTATTTAAAGAATGTTTTTCTTCTTTTTCTGTAATTGATGGGTTTACGTGCAAAAAAATTCTCATTACGTTTAGGAAATGTAAACATTTTCAAATTATAATTATCTCGCGTTTTTTATTCGACTAAAGAATTCCCAAGTATTACACTAATGCAGATCTTAATTAAACGATCCTAATAAAGCAATTAAATAAATTAAACCGCTCATATGTGGCAAATTATGATTTATAAATGTAAAACAAATAAATTTCCTAGTTACGTTAAAAAGAGACCAGTCTCGTTATTTATTATGAATTTATACCTTTGACTATTACTTAATAAACTTTTTTGAATTCGAATGAGGCATTTTTAAATTTACAATGAACGAAAAAAAAAAAAAGAATACTGAAATACTGTATATTATAAGTATATTATTACAAATTTCATAATGTTTGAACTATTAAGATTTCACATTCTATAGAGTTCTTATCGTTATTAATATTAACCATTATTACATTAATATAATATTTAATTAAAGAAGCGACATTTTAAGTAGAATAAAAAACTTTCATAAAATTATAGGTGAATATAAATTTAACTGTTATCTTGACCGCCGTGAAACGGTGGGAGATTTTTTCCGTATCGAGTGGTCTCCATATTACTATTTTATAATAATGCAAAGTTCATCCATTAATATCAATCCTTTCATATAAATCAGTTGATATAACAGTTAATGTACTTACTTTTCGTCTTTTTTTGCTGGCATGCTATTGACCAAGGTCATAGAATAAAAAATTGTCAAGAAAAATACGATAACCAAGAGACTTTGAGATTTCATTTTCGAAGACGTTCAATTATTGAATTATTTGAAATTTTTGGAGTTTGAGATTTTTTGTTTTTTTTTGTTTTCTCTGATCATACAAAGAGGTATGTTTTATATATCTTCAACAAAATTTTTTTTCGAGGGTATTAATGAATTTTTTATCGGGAAATGGTCTAAATTGATTCTTCCCGTTTTTTATTGTTGTTCATTATAGGGATTTATCCGCCATTTATCAAAATCCTTTTTCATATAAACAAAAAAAAAAGATACTTTTGAAATCTATTATTAATGCATTAATGCATCATCAAAATACATTTCGTGCAGCAATGTATATATATCAAGGGGTTTGTTTTTCTAAATTCAAAGAAATTTAAAAAGTACCGTCTCACCTTTAATCGAGTTCCTGAGCTTATTTCATCCTACTCCTTTAAAAAAAAAAAAAAAAGATCACGAGTTAAAAACGATGCAATTAATACATTATTATTTTTATGGTTTTCCCTTAAAAGTAATTACGGGTTAAATGGACTACAATTGAGGTTATTAATTAATTCCGATTTCCTCCTTAGGTTAACATTAGAACAATTGAATTAATCTTCTGGTCACAAAATATAATTTGGTACAACGTTCCTTCAATATCCTAACCCTGAATTCCCTAATCCCATCGGAACTGACCGAAAACTTCTAAAAGATCGTATTTTCAATTTAATTGGTGTTCCAAATTTGTACCTTTATAAGAAAGAATTATAATTTTTTCAATGAAAAAAAGTGATTCTTTAAAACAATTGTCTTAATTTCGTCATGAATACTGCTCAACAAACTAACGGAAAAGTCGCCATCGTTACCGGTAAATAAAAATGTGATATCCCCTAATCTTTATTTACACGTCAATAACATTAACAAAATAATTATTAAATTTAGGTGCATCATCCGGAATTGGTCGTGGTAAATATGATATTTATGATGAAATGAACTTTTTTATTTATATGTTTCGTTACATTAATAATATATCTGAAAATTATTTAGCAATTGCGATTCGACTAGTAAAAGAAGGGTGAATACTTAATATTATCATAGATTTTCCTTATATAAATAAATTCATGAAATTTCCATTTTAGGGCCAAAGTCGTTATTGCTGATGTTAGCGAAGATGCTGGCAAGATGCTTGCAAATGAACTTAACACCAAGTAAAAAAAAATTTTCTTCTTAAATAAATTTGATAAAATCATTTAAAAATCATTTATTTTCATATACGTAATAAAATAGTAAATCGGAAAAGATTGCAATATTTCATAAAACTGATGTAAGTAAATGGAAGGAATTGATCTCTATACATTATTTGTAATTGAGTTCATTATTTGAATTCTTTAATTAATTATTTGTATCCTGTCTTTTAAATCTTTATACTATAACTATTTTTAAAATAGAATATAGTTATGCATTATAAACCTTCTGAAATTGAAACTTCAAGAAGACTAGTTGATGTATTATATCTTTTAATTAATATTTGTTAAATAATTATGAATGAATTATTTTGAGCATGAATTTTACAGCTTACAATTAATGTAACCTTATTAATAAAGCATTTGATAAAATGCAATCAGAATAAAGTTAAACTATTTAATATTGCTTTATCATTTGGATATTTTATCAAATTTTAGAAATTAAATACAAATTAATTTTTAGCTAAAGATATAATAATGTGTTTTAAAAATCGTTAGAAGAATTAAAAATAACTATTATTATTACTTTTGTTAGTTTTCCATTCTAAATATTGACTTAAAAAATTTAACTCTGATTTAGAATTAATTAATTTTATAATAATAGAAACTTGGATTAATTATTATTATAAAGCATAGATAAATAATAAACTAACAAAGTTACTTGCTGAATTTGAGTCTTATTAGATAAAGAAACTGCCTATTAATAATAATATATTTGAATAATTTGGTGAGAATATTTTAGCATATTGGTATTATTATTCTATAATATGTAAAGAATTAAAACTTGTTGTTACAAAAATTTTTAGCATTTGTATAAATTCTACTTTAGTAAAATAATTATTTTCATCAATAGGATTTTTGCATATACTTTGAAGAAAAAGATTAAAGATTATATTATATTTATTTTTATAAATATAAAATATATTTATTAACTATTATTAATTTATTTAGTATGAAAAAATTATAGTTATAGCTCAACATCATGCTAATATTAATCAAACTAAAAATGAAAAGAAACAAAAATGCAATTCTAAAAAATCACAAATTAATATAATATTACTAATTATAAAATTAATAATCAATAAATTAAAGATATAATTAATACAACTGGTTATATAATTATAGAGCAAGATTGGATAAAAGATTAAAAGAATAGTATGAATTATTAAATAATGAAGAAGAAACACAATCTTTGATTAATGATGATATATTATTAGATAATAATGAATCTAATAATAATTTATTAAGCTTATATATCTATCCTATTATTAATATTAATATAAAATAGAATTTATATAATCTTTTTATTAACAAATTAGAAAAATCAAAATTTATATTTATATTACCTGAATTTAATTGGTTATATTATATTTTCTATTTGTATATATAATAATAATCAATAAATATAAATAAAATCATTATTTTAATGCAACTTTTTTTTATTAATAAAAATTTAATTATATATTATAATAAAATTGTTCAAAACCTGTCCAATTAAAATAAGTTTTAGTTTTAAACATGTTTTAAACAGAGTTTTGAATATACAGGAGGGTATAAACAGTATTGAGCATATGATATTATCTAGGTATAACACGTATTATTATACATTCACTAAATCAAGTCATATTTTTTTTTATTTTTAGTTAATTATGATTGTTATGTAATAGTCAAAATAAATAAAGTGTCATTGTTGAGATAAAAGTGGGTCACGTATGTTATATAAAAAAAAATTTTATTTTATAGTTAAAAAATTTTGTCACCACAAAAGTGTCTTGAAAAAAACTTAGTAAAAGTTAAAAAGAAAGTATCATTGCAGCAAAAAAGTTGAACAATATAGATAGCAGAATTTCTGCAATCGTTAATTATTCTATTTCTTCTGTACAGCATGTGTGAAGATCATATAGGCTAAAAGAAACTTCAAAAAAATGAACAGGTTAACCATAAATTCCTGATGAATTTGAATGTGAAGAACTCAAGCGTTTAGTAGTTAGTAATAAAAAAACCTACTGTCAAACCCTTTTTTAAATACAGTTAAATATTATAAATAAAATAAATAAAACCATTTCTACACAAATCATCCATAAAGAATTAGCTGAATAAGGTCTTCGCTCATGCATTTCTCGTTTCAGTCTATTAATTTCTAAAAGGAATAAAGAAAAACAGTTATTTTGGGCTTGTATTTATGAAAATTAGAAAGTAGAGAATTTTAAAAAAGTAGTTTAGTCAGATAAGTCTACTTACACACAATTCAGAATCTCAGATTTTAGACAGGTATAGCGTGAACCTTCTGAAGAGTTCCATAAAGATTGCATTGCAGTTACAGTTTAAAAAAGCTTTGGTTGTATATTTTAAAGATGTTTCTCCTGGGTCATTATGGATCCTTTGGTCTCTTTAGTTGATTATGTAACTGGAAATATATATTGTAAAGTTCTAAAAAATTACGCAGTTCCTACGGTTAAGTCTTATGTAAAAAAATCAAAAAAAATTATTTCAAAAGGATAACGCACCTATTCATACTGTAAGAGTCGCTCGTTCTTTTCTCAAATCCTTAAACATTGAGTTGCTTTTCTGGTTGGCTCAAAGTCTTGATATTAATCCAATAGAAATATTTAATTACATATCAAGGTTAAGATTTGTAAACTTGATTCACAACTATCAAGTGTTGCATAATTGGAGTAGTAGATTAAGGAAGAATAGAATGCAGTACCTGTAAATTATTATTGTAATTTAATTAAGTCTATGTTGCATCAGATTCAAGCTGTTCTTACAGCAAATGGAGATCTAACAAAATATTGATCTGTAATTTGATAAAATAAAAAAAAAATAAAGTTTATATGTTAGTTATTTTGTAATATCATTTTTAAGAGATGCTTAATACTTTTTATATTTCCTTATATATCTAAAATATTAAATTGTTCAATTATCCAACACTGACTATGCTGATTTCAAATAAATAAAATAGTAGAAAAATTTAATCTTACTATAAAAGAACACTTAGTTAAATTAGTATACAATCAAGAAAATGAATAGGATACTTATGTTTTATCAGTATTATTTGTCTATTGAACGTCAAAATATAAAAGATAGGATATATTCTATTTATCTTATATATGAATGATAAGCAATTTTAACAATAAATTTGCAATTAAATTTTTTTGAAACTAATAAATAAAATATTGATAATACATTAATAAATAAATTAACAAATTATAATAAGATAAACAGAATGCAATTGATAACATAAATTAAATATAAAGATAGTAAAAGAATTGATATAATGATTATTGAGTATTAGAAAGATTAAAAATTAGAGAAAAGTTCTAGTAGAGAAAATAAAAAATGACAAGATATATTAGTCTAATTAGAAGCTCAATAGATTAGTCTATTTAATATTCATGATATAATTAATTTCAATAATTATAAATTAAGATCATTAAAAAATAAATAGTTAAAGAAATTGTACATAATAATCAATTGAAGAAATATAATGAATAGGAAATAAAATCAATGATAATTATTATATAAATTAAATATCTATTTTAGTAAACTTTTAATAATTAGTAATTATAATATAAATAATTCTAATTTTCACTAAAAATAATAATGAAAAAAATGTTATAGGAATATTAGCAGATATATTTTGATTTATTAAAATTTAATGTTATATTATCACCTTTGCTTAATATTTTCTCTTAAGATATAAATATAATAATGAAAAAATTGTTTTAACATATATGATGTCAACAGAGCAATTAATCAGTCATAATGAAGTCACGTGGATGACGCAATATAATGATCTTTTAATTCAGAATTCTGAAAATACTGAGAATTCTGTGAATTCTGAAAATACGGAGGATCTACGTAATTCTGAAGATCTTTCAAATACTGATAATAATCATAATTTTACAAATTAAATGAAGTCTAAGAATATTTAGTATTATAATTATTTTTAATATTCTAAATTTTATTATTTTTATTTATATTTTATATTTTGCGTATTTTTATTATTCTCAATATATTTATTTTACTAAATTT
>CAJVPP010003594.1:0-11253 GCA_910592005.1 Funneliformis mosseae | reverse complement strand
TATATAGGAAAATTACAATTAAGAAAATTTATGGTAAATATAATACTACTGACAATAATAACAGAGCTAACAGATATGTTAATTATATTAGATATGATATAAATGATAATAGTAATATAAATAATAGAAATATAATAAATATTATATATGTCTTATTTGGCGGATATAGCAGATTTAGCAGATTTATCATATATGACAGTCTGTCAGTTTCTGTTAGTTTTACTGTGATAAAAGAAATTTTATATAAATAAATAAACCTTTTGCCTATGTTATAAATTAACTCTTTTGCAGATTTGTAAACTCTTTTGCGAATACGAATTTCAATATTAATAAAAGAATCTTTTAAAACTTATATCTTTTCACCTCTTTGTGTCTTCATATAGTCTAATATGATCCTTACATATTATTTGTAATTAAGTTTGTCATCTGAATTCTTTGATTAAAATTGTTCATAATCTCATCTTTCAAGTCTTTATACTTGATAGATTTATTTAAGTTCAATATGTAAATTTGATAAAGTTAAGAGTTAGGCAGATCTTAACGTCTTGATTGCAGTAAATCACAGTTAAAAATTTTGAGTAGAGACTTGATAACGTGATCACCTTAAGTTGAAGAATTCCATGGTGACAGTATATAATTTGATTATATAATGTTTAAATTTCAAAAATTTTTTTATTATAAATTTCTAATATTACTTAAACATTTTTATATATAATATATTTTAACAAAAATAGAAAGTTTTAGTAAATTTGAATTCAATTTAGCTTTAAGATATTTTATAATATTTTGTTAAATGTGAAATAAATAGTAAAAATTTAACATAATAGGAAAGATTTGTAAAATAATACAGTTAATCCTCTTTAAATGCATACTCTCAAGATCATAGTAAAAATTTTAAAAAATGTGTATTTAAAAAGAGTATGCATTTAAAGAGAAAATTTCTAATAACACTAGTCAAAATATTTTAAATCAGCTAAAAATCAGATGTTTTTTTTAAGCTAATTTTGATATTATTTACGGCTGATTTGTTATATTTTCAATTAGTACAAACAGATGCTGATAGATACTGATTAATCCCAATTGGATATGGCTATTCAGTATCAATTTAGAATTTAAATTCAATCATAAATTAGCTTAAAATTAGCCTCAAATTGATAACAATTCAGATATCAATAGACACTGATTGACTCCAATCAGATATAATTATTTGGCATCAATTTAGAACTTAAATAACCATAAATCAATCTAAAATTAGCCTCAAATTGGTAACAATTCATATGCTAATAAATGCTGATTGACTCTAATTAGATAAGCAATTCAGAATCAATTCAAAACTTAAATAACCATAAATTAGCCTAAAATTAGTTTCAAATTTACAACAATTTAGATGCTGATTGATGCCAATTGGATAAGCAATTCAACTATAAATTAATTTAAAATTGGTTTCAATTCAGTATTAATTCAGCAACAATTCAGACGCTGATTAATGCTAATTGACTTCAATTGAACATGCAATAATCAGTACATTTTATTTATTAAATTTTTAAATATTAAAATTTTATTAATAATAAAAACCTAATATAAATTTGCAAAAATATAACAAAAAAATATTACTAAACCTATTGATTAATTTCCTATTAAAAATAGAAAAAATAAAATAATAAAATATGACACATTTCCTCTCAAAATCCCCTTAAATCATCTTAAATATAGGTAAATAAATAATATATGATAAAAATATGATTCATTCCTTCTGAAATCATCCCAAAAAATGTAAAAATAAAAATATAAAATGTAAAAAATAGAAAAATCAACTCAAAATCCCAAAAAAAATGTAAAAAATAATAAATTGACCTATTTTTACCTTAAATTACCTAAAAAAAATATAAAGAAAATAAGAAAATAATAATAAAATCAATCTATTCCTACTTTAAATCACCCAAAAAAATATAAAGATAATAATAAAATAATTAAAGAAAATAATAAAAAAATCAATCTGTTTCTACCCTAAATCATTTGAAAAAATGTAAAGATAATAATAAAAAATTGATTATTCCTCAAATCGCCTAAAAAAAACCATAAAAAATAATTAATAAAATCGACCTGTTTTCACCTAAATTGCCTGAAAATTCATCATTTGCCATCATTTATTATGGAATTGTCTTCACTTTCTTCAACAGCAAATGAAATTTTCCTTTTAACTTCAGTATATTTCTCAGTTTTAATTACATATTCTTCTGCAGTTGTAACTCTGCTTTGATCTTAGTATTGTAAACTAAGAAACAGAACCGTTGTGAGTCCAAAGCATTTATTACTGTAATGAGAAATTTTTTTAATTAATGTTAACAATAAAATGTTTAATAATACTAGTTAACAGTTCAATGGGAACCATTTAAGACATAATTTTCCAAGAAGATCAAGGACCGCCTTCCCTTCCCATAGCAGTTCTGATCTCTTTTAATAATTATAAATGTTCCACAATCACTAGCATAGAGGTGAAAGAGTTGTACCTATCCCACTAATTCAATATACTTAGAATGGTAAATCTGGAGTTTTTTGTTCATATTTGCAAATTCCTATTCGTCTTGCATGAGCAATTACAATTCATAAAAGTCAAGGTCTCATGTTACAAAATGCTGTAATTGATCTTGGGAATAAAGAGTTTACCGCAGGTCTTTCTTTTGTGGCAATCTTACGAGAACGTACACTTGAAGATCTACTTTTTAAACCATTTAATTTCAAAGACTTCAGCGTATTAAAGAGTATAAAAGATTACAAGAACAGTTAGACAAAAAAAAACGCTTAGTTTCTATGATACCTGAAAACTGAGAACTTAAAATTTCATTATAATAAATATAAATATAATAATTTTTTTTTATTTTTTTTTCTATAATTTCTCTTACTTTCGTAATACTGTATGTAATACTTATAATACTTTATTTTGTTTAATGTCATCTTGTTTATTTATAAACATAGCACAAAATCATGATATAACATATATGAATAATAGGATATTAACACGTGATTCTATTTGTGATTACCTTTTATAAATATATATAGTTCTTCACTATGCTTTGGACAATCATATCAGATTATGCTTTATATAACTATTTTGAAGTATTGTAGAAATGTGACTAGTCATATTGCTATATATCATCATTATATTTTCTCTTTCGTTGAATTTGAAATAATGATGATGCAGCAGCATAAGGATCAAGTACTTTTCTTAGTAAATTTTTCAGCTAAAAAAAAAAAATAAGAAAAAATATTAGTGAAATATACTAAATATATACAAAATATATTAAATTAGATAAAAAAATAATAAACCTCAGCTTATCGCTAAGAATAGTTATATAATAATCATATATAGTGATAACAGATCTTTAATAATTTTCTTCATCTATTGTGCTGATTTCTGGCAAATGATATAGGTAATTGCTGAGAATTCAAAGTAAAGATCACCTTTTGTATTTTGCAATTTATTAGTCATTTTCTTTAAACAAATACTTTGCAGCCTTTACTTACTAAACTGTTTTCTAATAAATAAAAATTATATTAAATTATAATTCAAATAGACTTAAATTTGGACAATATTCTATTTACTTACTTTATGTATTCAATTATTATTATGAATTCATCACAGTTTTGAAGGGTTCTTACCACTTTTCTTAATTCTTTGAGCTGACTGATATAACTTATGAAGGGTTTTCAGCCAGTTTGTAAGTTGGTTAACAGAAGGCTGAAAATTCAGAGCCAAGAATTTTTGTAATTCTAGAATCAGACTATAATATAATATAGCATTTTTTTGCTATTAAAAGATTTATCATAGTCCAAATCATCCTTTAAGCTGATGGTTTTTAAAACTGCTTTCATTTTAGCCTAAATATGAAAAGCAGGAAAAAAATTAGCTAAAAATTTAAATTATTTAGATATAAATCTAAATATATTCTAGCTCCTTTTACGTTAGTCCTTTCTGTTATCAAATTATTATTATCTTTAAAATTGTTTTGCATCGATTCTAATTTATCATTGGTATAATGTACTAGCTTTTTTTCCTTTGATTTTAATAATGATTTTCTGATTTTTCTTCATTTTGCAGAAGGATTAGCATCAGATTGCCTCAATGATCTAGGCAGCTGTAATCTCTCAAATTAGTCAAATCTTAAATATTAAAAAGAAAAATTAGTTATTATAAATATAGGATATTAATATACAAATTTTTACCTTTGCTATAAATCTTCATTCCTTGTTGAATTCATCATTTATTTTGGCAAGAAATCAGTTTTCTCTCAAGAGATCAGAATTTTATCACTCTAATTTCTTAATTTTTTTAGTAAATTTAGTAAGTTTTTCTTTTAACGTTTGATTCTCTATATAGGAATAAAAAAAATATTGTTAATTATAAAATAATAAATGAAAATAAATTAAAAATAATATACTTAATTCTAAATTGTTCAAATTATTAAAAATCTTAAATTTAACTATAGCTGAAGTACTTGCTATTAGTTGTCATCAAAATTTTAATAAGAGTTGAATTTTTCTATAATTGTCTTTGTATTTCTCCTAAATTTATGTCTATAATTTGAAAAGTTATTTAGTATTAATATAAAAATAGTATATTATGATTAACTTATGATCTAAAACAATCAGCTCATCATTAAACGATATTATATAATCACATTTTTGTCTTTTTTTCTATTATAAAAAAGTAAAAAAATAGTTATTATTTGAAAAATTAGCTGGTTGATTGATAAAATTCAACTTACGTTCTGAATCTTTATAGGTCAATTTTTTTTTGTTAAAGGCATTTTATTAGTATTATTTGTTACTGAGATTCTATTATAAAAAATTAAAAAATCAGTTATTGTTTAAAAAATTGACTGATTGATTAATAAAATTTACTTATATTCTGACTTTTCATTGGTCAATTTTTTTTATTAGAGACATTTTGTTGATATTATTTGCAACTAAGATTCTATTATAGAAAAGCAAAAAATCAATTATCGTTTGAAAAATTGACTGGTTGATTAATAAAATTCAACTTACATTCTGGTTTTTTATCAGTTGATTTTTTTTGTTAAAGATATTTTATTGGTATTGTTTGCGACTAAGATTCTATTGTAAAAAGAAAAAAATAGGTTTATCATTTGAAAAATTAGCTGGTTGATTAATAAATTTAACTTATGTTCTTTTTGTTCTTGTGATGATTTTTTTAGTTAGCATTTGGTAACATTTTGCAAAAAATGTAATTATAAAAGAAGAAATTTGATTGTAAAATAAAATTTAATTTTAAAAAAATAAAGTTTGAGTTGAAATTATTTTTTAAGAAGTGGAAAAATCAAGCTTATTTATATAAATTTTCATATATATGCTGGAAATAAATTCAAATAGTTATATTAGATAATATTAAATCAATATAATACTTAAAGTAAATCAAAAACAATTTATAAATGCAATTAATACTTTAATTATGCATTAAAAAAGACTTAAAGTAAATCAGAAACATTTATCAATGCATTAAATTAAAACAATTTAAAGTAAATCAGAAACAATACTTTCATTATACATTAAATCAATACAAGATTTGAAAATAATTTATTAAACAAAATAGTTATAAATATTACAATTATTTTAAAAAGGAAATTTGTTTAATTGTTTACATTTACTAAAAAAGGAAAATAATAATTTAGTATAATAATATAAATATTTGCAAAACTACTACATTTTTTAAAAAATATAAAATTCAATTAAAATCATTTTCAAAAATAACTCTATTTCAAATTTTTATTTTTCTTTTAATTTCAATTATAAAATAAAAATGAGCCAAAAAGGTCAATTTATAAAATACATGGTGATGATGATGATTCATCAATTAGTCAAGCTTCTAATACATCTTCTCATAGAAAAAAATAGATTGATTCTTAGATTAATTGATGAAGAAAATATTTCTACTTTTCAATCTTCAAATACATTTTCTTATAGAAGAACAAGTAGAGTGATTGGTGATTTAACTGATGAAAAAATATATCTACTTCTAGGCCATCAACCTTTCATAAAAATTTACTGACTCTTAATCTTTTACCTAAATATAAGCGAAATCAGTTTATATAAAATAAATTACTATTTAATACTGATTGTAGATAAATTGGAATCACTTTGAGATAGATTTATAATAGATAAAATATATGAATATCCTGAAGAAAAGAATATTTATATAGCTTTAATTCTTATTTTATGTAATATACTGATCACTAGAAAAAATATGTGAATATATTTTGACCTTAGTATCATGTCATAAATGTGAAAAGATGGCAAATTATGAAAATTGTCAGTATAATTTTACCAGAATGGATAATATTGATAATTAGTCATTATGTGAGATCTAATTAAGTATCATTAAAATACGTTAAAATAGAGATACTGCAATTCAGATATTTTATAAAAATGATTTGTAAAGCAAAGTAGTGTAAGATAATCTGAATTATTACATTTGTCATATTTTGATTCTATAAAATATATCACAATCGATCTAATGTATTGCCTATTTTTAGGTATTGTACTATAAATAGTAAAACAAATCTGGATTGATAAAGGGATTTTGATATTAAATTTTATAAATAAGATTTAGAAAAAGATGAATGAGTTTCAGATTCCTTCTGATCTAGATCAAATTCTAGGTAAAATTCATGAAGGATAAGAATTTTCTAATTTTGCAATTGATCAGTAACAAATATTTTTTATTGTATATACCCTGTTTTACTTTGAAAATATCTTCCAATTGTAGATAAAAAGATTCTTACACATTTTGTAAAGATTTGTATAATTTTAGTAAATCATATTGTAGAATCAGATCTATTACATAAAGCATATCAAAGATTAATTGAGATGGTGAAGTTGATTGAAAATAATCACAGGCACAATAAAATCACATCAAATCTTCACCTTTCTCTCCATTTGTATGATCGCTTAAGAGACTATAATCTGTTATATGCGTTTTAGTATTTTTCTTTTAAACACATAAATGGAATATTAGGTAAATTTTTTTTTTGAGAATTTTTTGAATAATCAGCTTACTAATTTATAAATGATTTTTAGATTTTTTATTGAATAGTAATAAAAAAATCAAACCTGAGCTAATGTGTCAATTGATATTTGATATTCAAATCAACAGTATTACAAGTTCCAGTATATTGAGATAAAAGAGCTTGAATTGCTGAATAATCAGCTTTCAATTAGTTTCCTTTCAGATACAAATGAATTTTTTTCTAACAAAATCTATCAATTTTGAATAAATTCATAAAATATTAAGGAATCAAATGTTACTGATAGTGAACCATTTTTTGGTAAATTCCTTAAACTATCATCTGATAATATAATTATTTCAAATGAAATGCTTGATTTGATAGTTGAATACTACAATGTGACTTATACTATATTTGATTTAGAAAGCTATTTGATAAGATTCAGAAGATAGTATAATAATTCAGATTAAAATAAATCAATTCAGAAGGTATTAAATTGGTTTTGAAATCTTTGAATTGTTAATGTTTTTATAACATGTAAAAAATTCGTATATTTTGACCAAATTTATTACAAATAATAGTATAGTTGATTGTTATCCTGGCTAGAGTTTCAGACGAGTCGAATTAACTCATAAGTCAGATAAGCTAAGTTGAGTTTAAATCGAGTTGAGTTTATATTTTTTTGACTTGATGATTTACGAGTCAAGTCAAATTCAAGTTGAGTTAAATATTTAATTCAATTTGATTTAAACTCAATTTGATTCAAGTTGACTCAAGTTGACTTGAACAATATTTTTTTATTGTTTAAGAAGAATGATGATGAATCGTTCAACTTTAATGATTTTTTTTATCATTTAAGAAGAATGATAACGAATCATTCAACTTGAATGATTTTTTTATTGTTCAAGAAGAACAATGATGAATTGTTCAACTTGAATGATTTTTTTTATCATTTAAGAAGAACAATGATAAATCGTTTAACTTAAACAATTTTTTTATCATTTAAGAAGAACGATGATAAATCGTTCAACTTGAACAATTTTTTTTATCATTTAAGAAGAATGATAACCTGAATCGTTCAACTTGAATGATGACTCAAATCATTTAACTTGAATGATAACCTGAATCATTTGACTTGAATGATGACCCAAATCATTCAACTTGAACGATAATGAATCGTTCATTCTTTTTCCTTTTTTTCCCTCCTTCCCCCCTCTGATCTTTTCGTTTTTTTTATTATTTTTTTTCAAAGTCAAATCGAATTAAAATTAAGTTGAATCAAATTGAGTCGAGTTTAAAATTTATATAACTCGAATCAAATCAAATTGAAAGATTTTATAAAATAAATTTGACTCGACTTGACTCAAAAAAAGAGAGTCGAATAGAGTTGATCTTTAAACTCAACTTCACTCGACTTATTCAGAACTCTAATCCTGGCTAAGTTTAATATTATTTTATACATAAAGTCAATTTGCCATTTGGATAGGCTGAACATTTTCTAGCATTTGTTCATTGGTATAAATCTGTAAGTTTTTCAATTATGCAGTATTATTATTTTAGTGAAGGATAAACATATAATATTAAATTATAAAATACTGAATTTTATCCAAAAAATCATAATTGTATAATACTAGTTTATTATATTTTAGATCAATTTGTACCAATTAACTATCAAATTTTAACCTGACAAAATATAAAAGAATATTTGACTGTTAATCCAATTATTAGAAAATACTATTTGTGAAAATAAATTAAATATTTTAGCATTATTTAGCCATATTCTTAAATATCAGTTATATTTCCTTCTGAATTTTATTTTATTTTGAAATATTTTAGTTGATTTTTGATGTATATCAATCAGATATAAATTAAACATCAATTAGCTATAAATAAGATAAGTTGAATTTTATCTGATTATTGGCTGATTTCTAATATATGCCAATTGGATGTAAATCAGTTATAAATAAGATAGGTCAAATTTTAGCTGATTTTTGATATATATCAATCAGATATAAATTAGACATCAATTGGTTATAAATAAAATAAGTTAAATTTTAGCTGATTTTTGACATATACCAATTGGCAATAAGTATGTCAATTAGCTATAAATAAGATAAGTTGAATATTAACCAATTCTTGGCTTATTTCTAATGTATGCTAATTGGCTAGACTGATTTTTTAATAATTTGTCAAATTTAAATCGATTTTAAGCTGATTTTTCACATATCTAATTTTTTTGATTTTGACAGTTTAAATTTATATGCTTAAGACTAAATGAGAGTATATATTTAGAAAGAAAATATATAGTGTACATTTAAAGAGGGTTAACTGTATTAATTAAATCAGGTTTACAATCTGTCTAAAAAAATTTTAAGATCATACCCACTGTTTTTAATAAATATTAAAGAATTTATATATTTATTAAAGATATTTTATCTTTTACTAGTGCATTTGCGATATTTTAAAACTTCTCATAATTGTCTTTAATTATAAAATACTTAAATACATATTATATTTATTTATTTTGCAAGTATTAATATCTAAAAATTATTAATATAATTCTTATTGAACAGAAGATATCTAAAAAATATCAGATAAATAATACTTACTACTAGTATATTAAATATAAACATTCTAATGTGAATCTTATAATATTTTTCAAAAAGAATATTAAGTATTAAGGTAATATTAAGCTTATTTTTGTTACTTTATTACAGTTTATAAATTGCATTATAAATATTATACTTATAAAATACATGTTCTAGATATTTTCTTTTAAGTATTATTAATTATATAATAGATACATTTTACAGTTTATAAAAAAATTTAAATCCTGAATCATTTTTTTTACTAAAATGTATATATTTAATAATAATGTTCAATATTAGAGTGAATTTAATTCATGATTGTGTGTATTTATTAATAAAATATATTTTACTTGATTTATAGTCTTTAAAAATGGAAAGTTGCAGTATCATTTGTAATTTGTTTTAACTAGTATTAGCAATTAGATAATTGATGAAAAATTGTATATAGTCTAAATAGTTTAAATAAACAATTATACAATTGGATTTAAATTAATTGCCAACTATTTTTTTAACTAATCAAATATGTATAATAATATATAAAGACCTAAAATATAAATTTTATTTATTAAATTTTTACTTATAAAAATCTTTTAAATAACTAGATACTAATAATAATATTTAAATTTAATTTAATAAATAAATTAATTAGTTCCTTAATTAGACTAAGTTTAATTATAATTAATTAAATAATTAGATATAATAAAATTTTAACAAATATTCAATTAGACAATTGGACAATTAAACACAATTAGATTATATCTAATTATCTAATTATCTAAAATTATCTAATTCATCAATTAGAATGAGTTCAATTTTAATATTAGTTTTAACAATACTATGTAAACAATATATTATATGATTAATTACTTTTAAGCTTTATAAATATGTACTATTTGATGAACATTGAAATGATTTACAACAGATAATATTAGATTCTTTTAGGTCTTTATAACTATAATAAATTTAATAACTAAAATCTTATTCTAAATAATATTAATATATAAATAAATTAATAGATAACTAATTATTAAAATAGTTATTTATAATAAGATTATATTGATAAGGTAATTTAGAATTAGAAATATCAGAATCATGAATATCATTAAATGATTCAAAATATTGTATATTATTAATATTACTGTTAAAAAGTAGCAGCTTAGAATCTGACGAAAGTTTATATTATTATTAAGAAGATTATAATATAGTAAAATATAATTAAAGTTCTCATTAAAGATATTAAAAGTATTAGAATAAAAGATGTTATATAAAGCATTATTATAACTAGTAAAATTACTAAAAAAGTATTATATTTCATATTATTTAAAGAGATATCTAAATTTTCAAATAAAATGCTAAATAAAAGAAGAAATATAATAATTTTATTAATAAATAATTATATAGAGAGTGGACAAAAGTATCTGCACACTTTTTCACTCAATATAAAACTTATAATTTTTTTGCATTAACAATAAACGGTTAATTAATATTTTATTTAAAGCTGATTAAGGTCTACATTTTATACTAAATAACTAGTATTTAGTTGTGCTACCATTTGTTGCAGCATACTACAGTCCGCGACATAAATATCCGGAATTTATCGCGACAAATAAAAAAATTGTAAATCTTATTTTATTCGTTTCATA
>CAJVPP010003593.1:0-11255 GCA_910592005.1 Funneliformis mosseae | reverse complement strand
CATGTTCCTAGCATTTGTGGTTGATGAGTTATAGCCGTTCAAAGGTGACCAATCACACTTGCGTTTCTTTTGTTGCCCACTGTATTTATTATTATAAGGAATGATTATTGTATTATTATTCTTAAAGAATGATTTTTTTTATTATTCCTTAGGAATGATGTATTTATTATTCTTTAAAAATGATTTTTTTTATCGTTTCTAAAAGAATGACTCTTTATTGTTCCTTAGAAATGATTCTTTTATTATTTCTTTAAAATGAATATTTTTATCATTCTAATTAAATGATTTTATTATTATTTCTTTAAATGATTTTTTTATTATTCTAATTAAATAATTCTATTATCATTTGATTTTCTTATTATTTATTTAAAATGATATATATCATTTCAATCAAACAATTTCTTTACCGTTCATTTAGAATAATAATTTAATTATTCTAAAGAAAAGATTTTTTTATTATTTATTTAGATTGATATAATATTATTTCAAGAATTGAACTTTTAAATTAAACTGATTTGCTAAAATAATATTGAATATTTAGAGAACTTGTTAAATTAAAAGAACAATTTTATTAATATTAATTTAATGTATTATTTAAAAATATTTATATAAATAAGCTTAATTTTTTCACTTTTTAAAAAATAATTTCAACTCAAACTTTATCTTTTTACAATTATTTCCAAATTTTCTCTTTTTTATATACCATTAAAATACAAAAAAAATAAATAATTTCAAGAACAAAAAGAACTTAAGTTGAATTTTATTTATCAAACAATCAACTTTTTAAAATAATAAACTGATTTTTTTACTTTTTACAATAGAAATATACTTTTAACTATTAAATTAAATAAAGAAAGCTGATTTTTAACAAAAATAAATTAATTTTTTTACTTTTTATAATAAAAATATGCTTCTAATTATTAAAATCAAACAAAAAAACTGAAACTTAAATTGAATTTTAATTAATTTTTCAATATAATAAACTGATTTTTTTACTTTTTATAATAGAATATATTTCTAACTATCAAAATCAAATGAAGAAAACATTGAAACTTAATTAATTTTTCAAAAATAAACAAAAAATAAACTGATTTTTTTTACTTTCTATAATAGAAACATACCTCTAACTATTAAAATTAGATGAAAAAAAGCTGAAATATAAATTAAAATTTAGTCAACTCTTTAAAATGATAAACTGATTTTTTATTTCTATGAAGAAACATACCTCTAACTATCAAAAACAGATGAAAAAACTAAAATTTAAGTTAAATTTTAGTCAATTTTTCAAAATAATAAATTGATTTTTTTTACTTTCTATAGTAGAAATATGTCTCTAACTATTAAAATCAAACAAAATTTAAATTTAAAATAATAAACCAATTTTTTTTACTTTTTATAATAAAAACATGTCTTACATACTTATTAAATTAGATAAAACTTAAATTAAATTTTATTATTATATATCATTATATATAGTATTCAAGCTCTTAATCAAATATAATTTTTAAATTAAATAGTACCTATAGTAGAGGTACGCTCTAGTGAAATCTGTTCAATTTGTCATCTATATAATCAAAAAATAAATCATTTAGATTATAAATAAATAGATCGTAGATAATCTAGATAAATCCATCAGATAATATCAGATTGATTGAAAGTTATATACAGTAGATGATCAGATTGATCAAATAATCCAGTCATTTTATTTTATTTTTTTTTTAGTATTTCTTTTTTATTTTTTAAAAAAAAACTTACCTTTTTTTCTTTAGAATTAGATATAAATATGAATATAGATATAGACTTGGATTTCAGAATTTACTTGAATGACTTGGATTAAAAGGTATATTAAAATAAAAGTAAATTCAGTTTTTTTTTAGAATGTTACTAACATTCCTTTTCTTTCTTTTTTTTAAAGAATGCCTTCTTGGATTTAAATTTCAGCTTAGGTCATAAAGATAAGTTAGGTATAGGTTTTTTTTGTTTTTCTTTATCTTTCTTTAATTTTGAAACGTTATTAATATTTCTTTTGCTTTTTTTCTTTAAAAAACGTCTTCCTGGATCTGAATTTCAGTTGGGTTATAAAGGTAAGTTAGTATTTTTATTTTTTTTTTATCATTAGAAATATCATTAATATTTCTTTTACTTCTTTTTTTTAGGAAATGTCTTTCTAGACCTGGATTTCAACTTGGATTATAAAAGTAAGTGATGTGAAAGATTGTTTTTGTTTCTTCTTTGTCTTTAGAATGCTATTAACATTTCTTTTACTTCTTTTTTTTAGAGGATATCTTCCTGGACCTGGATTTTGGCTTGGGTTATAAAGGTAAGGTGATATAGGAGATTTTTTTATTTCTTTATTTTTAGAATGCTATTAATATTCCTTTTACTTCTTTTTTTTTAAGAAACATCTTCCTATAGTATTGTTTATTTTCCATGTCTCAAGCATTTTAAGACTGTCTCACACTATGTCCAAAGCTGTCTCACATTATGTTTCAATGATCTCAAGCACATCTGGAACATGTCTTAGCATAACACTGTCTTCCTAAACTTGAATTTCAGCTTGTACTATGAAGATAAGTAATGTGAGAGATTGTTTTTGTTTCTTATTTATCTTTTGAATGCAATTAACATTTCTTTTACTTCTTTTCTTTAGAAGATGCTACCTAAACCTAAATTTCAACTTAGACTATAAAAGATAAGTTAAGAGGGTATTTTTTCATTTTTTATTTATTTGTCTTTAAAAATCATTTATATTTCTTTCTTTTTTTCTTGAATTTTGGAAAGGAAAAATTTCATTTATCTATTTTTTATTTAGAATTTTTGCTTCTTTTTTAAAAAGTAGAAATCTTTAAAATTATAAGTTTAGGTTTACAATAAGTTTTATAAAATAAATTTATTTATAATAAATTATACAAATGATTGATTTAAAATATAAATAATTATTCATAAATACTTTTAACTTTAATTATATTTCTTTTTAAAAATATTATACATCGAAAAAGTTCTGAATTCATTCTAGATCCTTTTTGCTGAAAGTAAATTTTCTGCATCAGAAAATAACCTTTCTAATAGTATTGATATTGCAGGAATAGCTAAATGAATTCTTGTCATCTTAGTAAGAATTAGATACTTAATTTTATTATTTAACCACTAATTAAATAGATATTGATTAAAAGGAATCTTATTTTCTTTTAAATATTTTTCAACTTCATAAAATGCTCTTGGTTGATTTTGTTCAAATATTAAAAAAAGCTTAGGTTTATAAATTGGATTTAAGATTATTGATGATTCAGATGGAGTTAGAGATGAAGATCGAGATTCATTAGGAGTTAGTAAATAATTTTCCTTAATTCTTCATATTTTTTACATAAAATTTCTTCTTCTTCTGTTTTATTATTCATAGACTTAATCCTGGGATCAAGTATTATTGATATTAAGTAATCTTTAGATAAAACTTTTCAATAAAAACACATAGCATTATAAAGATCTTTTCTTACTTTATCTAAAAGATCTTTAGTTTCTAATAGTTTATCTAATTAAATTTGTTATTTTTTGTTTAATTATTATTATTTTTAATAATATTATTTTCTAATGTTTTTACTTCTTTTATTATAATAAATATATCAGTAGCATTTTTAATTTCTTAATATATTTCTGGTATGTTAAACGCTGTTACAAATAATGTAAGTGATGTACACTCTCCTGAAAAAAATGACTGAAAACACAAAAATCAAAATAATAATTAACTTTTTCAACTAATAAGAAATATTTTTTTATTAATAAAATCGACTTTGATATTCTAAGTAAACTTATGCATTATATTAAATAGTATATATCTTGAAAATTTTGTGACAATTGAACTTTTATTAAATTTTAAATTCTACTATTTAATTAAAAAAAATGCATAATTTGTGAAGATTTTTGACTATAATAAAACTGCAAATTTTTTTTAATAATTAAGTAAATATATTTGATATAATAAAGAAATATTATATTTATTATTACAGTTGTTGCAGTTAAAGATTTTGATATTTTTTTTTTATTTAATTGTCTAATTAGTTTAGGTTGTATTATAATGATCATATTTAAATCTAAGATATTTAACTAATTTTGTAACGATTATCACGAGTATTAATATATAAATGCTAAAATTTTAGAATAATATTTCTTTTATTATATCAAACACATTTACTTAATTACTAAAATAACCATTAAGCTAAAAAATTTGCAGTTTTATTATAGTCAAAAATCTTCACAAATTTTGCATTTTTTTTTAATTAAATGTTAGAATTTAAATTTAATAAAAGTCTAATTATCACGAAATTTTCAAGAAATATACTATTTAATATAATACATAAGTTTACTTAGAACATTAAAGTCGATTTTATTAATAAAAAAATTTTTTTCATTAGTTGAAAATTTTAATTAATATTTCAATTTTTGTATTTCTGGTCATTTTTTTTATGGGAATGTAGATGATGTAGATGATTTAGATAATATAGATGATGTATGTGATATAAATGATATAAATATAGATGAATTAGGTGAATTAGATAATGGTAAAAGTAATAAATGTTTAATTTGTTCAATTATTAGATTCATAATACTATATGCAATATATTTTTCTTTATCAAGATAACCAGTTGCTTCTTCAAATAAACTAAGTATTATAACTAATTCTTGTAAAAGTTCCTATTTATTAGAACTTAATATGATTTTTTCAAGTTGCTTTTCATCTTTTTTTGCATCTGTGTTTTAATTTTACAATTAACATTTGAATATAACCTTTGATTTTAATTAACATATTCCAAGCATAATAACTTAAATTCTATCTGGTTGAATATCTGCAATTACTTAAAAGAAATATTCACTAGTTTTACTAGCATTCTAATATTATAAAAATTATTATATAAATAAAAAAATAATTTAAATAATTAATAAATATAAATTAAAAATTAAAATCTTTATCACATCAACTTTATTTTGTGTTTTTTTTGAATTTCCTCTAATCTTTGACTTTGTTTTAGTCTTAAAAAAAAATCAATCAATTTCTTTACTTTTAAAACTAACAGTTTAATAGAAATTAATTCTTTTTCTTACTATTAACTGTAATGTGTATACAACACATAGTTATCACTTTATATTTGAAACAATTTCATTCATTTCTTTTATTACTTTTTTCATATTTACTCTATTATCAGTTACTATTATATTTATTATATTTCTTAAATCCCACTCATCTAAAATAATAAATAATGCATCAGATATATTTTATGCATTATGAGAATATCTAATATGTTCAATTATAAGAATAATTTTGTGAATAGTAAAATTTTTATCTAAGAAAGAACAAGTAATACCCAAAAATCCTAATCTATTTCTATTAGTCTACATATCAGTAGTTAAACTAATTGAAATTACATTATCTTCAATAAATTTTTGAATTAAGAAAAGTATATGAATTATAAGCACTATAGATAATTTGTTTAATTAATTTAACAGTTAGAATTTCAAATGCTAGATCAAGTTCTTTTATAAATTTTTGAAAAAATTCTGATTGTGTAATATTTAAAGTTAAGTATCAAAATTTTTCAACTAATTAATAAATTACGAAATTTAATTTGATGAAACTTTTTATATAATATAACTTCTAACTTATGAGATTCTTAAGGCTAAAAATATATTAAATAATTAATTAATACTAAATTATTAAATTTTAAATAAATAAATTACTATTTAATTAATTTATTTCTTACTACATAGTTTTGCTTAATTGTTTTTTAGTTATTTGATGCTTACTACTAAAATGATCTATTAAGATACCTGTTGAACTTTCATGCTGATATTTTTTTACTATATATTTTACTTGTGATAACCTCTAATTGATATGTAGCAATTACATCATTAGATATAAACCAATCCTATACCCAACTTTTTTTTTGTGACCCTCCTCTTTTTTTTTAAAATTTTATTTAAATTATTTTGATTATTTTAACAGAACTTGAATTCATATTTATAAATTTATTAAAAATTTATTATAATAATATAAAAACTTTTTACAAAAAAAAAACATGTATAAATCAAAAAAAAAGAATACATGTAACAAATTTTTTTATGAAATAATCAATCTTTCTAAAGTTAGATAAAACAAAAACTTTATATAGAAATTTTATAGAAATCTTAATTAAGTTGTTTTATAAAAGCAGATTTATTCTTTTTTAATTAGCTATTTAAAGTTTGTGTAAATTTTACACTAAAATCAAAGAAATATTTATAGTATCATTCTTAAATCAAAAAAAAAGTAAAATTTATTTATTCCTTTTATAATCTAAGTCAAAATCACAATTAAGAAAGATATATATTAAAGAAAAGAAGTAAAAGGAATATTAATGACATTTCAAAAATAATTCCTTACACTACCTTACCTTTTATATCCCAGCTGAAATCCAGTTTCAAAAAGGCATTCCCTAAAGAAAAAAGCAAAAGAAACATTAATGGTATTCTAAAGATGAAAAAGAAATAAAAATAATCCTTTACACTACTTACCTTTATAGTTTAAGCTGAAATCCAGATCTAGGAAGACGTCTCCTAAAGAAAAGAAGCAAAAGAAACATCAATAATATTCTAAAGATAAAGAAAACAAAAAAACTTACAAGAAAGAAGCAAAAATAACGTTATTGGAATTCTAAAGATAAAGAAATAAAAATAATTTTCACATCACCTTACCTTTATAGCTTAAGCTGAAATCTAAATTCAAGAAGGTGTCCCCTAAAGAAAAGAAGCAAAAAGAACATTAATAGCATTTCAAAAACAAAAAAAATCAAAAATAATCCTTTACACTAACTTACTTTTATAGTCTAAGCCAAAATTCAATCTAAGAAGACATTTTAGTAAAGAAGTAAAAGTGAACGTTAATGATATTTCTAATGATAAAGAAATACAAAAACACTAACTTATCTTTATAACCTAGCTGAAATCCAGATCTAAAAAGGTGTTTCCTAAAGAAAAAAAATAAAATGAAAGTTAGTAATATTTATAAGATAAAAAAAGAAAGAATTTGCATCTACTATTTGAATTCAAGTCATTTAAGTTGAAATTCCAACTATTTTGAAGTAAAAGGTTCAGGAGGAGGAAAAAAGAGGGAGAAAAAGTGAGTGAATAAGTGAGAGTGTGAATATGAGTATGAGTGTGAATATTAGAGAAAGTGAAAGAATAAGAGTGAGTAAGTGATATAATACGTAGATTTAATATTATCATTATTGTAAAAAAAAATTAAATATAAAAAAAATAAAATAAAAAAATAAAAAAAAAATTATGCTTATCTAAGTCGAATTGACCAGATTTCCAGTGAATTATCTATTTAATTTGTTTACTAAAATATAGTGGCTTTCATCATGATTGACTAATTTTTGTTAATCAAATTTTATTATTAACAAAATTCTATTAATTGATGAAAATAAATATATCATGTGATATATTAATTAAATATATTATTAATGATAGTATTAATAAAAAATTAAGTGTTTTATTAAATTTATAATATGATTAACTCAAAAAAAATAAAGATATTTAAAGAAAAAAATAACATTTTTTATTATATTAGTAATCTTATATGTAATATTTTTTCTATATTATGCATTTGTTAAAATATTTATAGCTCTTTCAAATTGTAAATATATATTATTATCCATAACAAAGTTTTCAAGATTAGAATTATCATCAGTTTCAGTTTTAGTTTTAGTAACATTTAATTCATTAATATTCTTATTTGTGATTATTTTATTAAATAAATTTACAGTTTCTAAAAAGGTTTACAATTCCTTTCAATTCCGCTTATAAGATAATCAATACAATACTACATAGATTTTCTATTTTAAACAAAAGATAATCATAGTAATAAGCATACCCACAAGCCAGAATATAATCTACCTCATAAAAAAATGTACAATTCTTAAAGTTGCAATATTTATTTTCTTGAAATGAATATGATATATTCCAAGCTATTAATAATACTTTAACATTGATTTAAGCTTCAAGTATGAGAAGTTTATAAATATTGTGTTTTAAACGTACTTTAGATATTTTGATAAGATTTTAATAGATATTTATAAATAAATTTAATAAAATAATAGCAGTATATTTTTTAAAATATTCTAGTTGTTTTAATGAATATCTAATATTATTACTTTTAGAAAATATAATAAAAGGAGTGTTATTACACATCTGATCAATAATTTATACTTTTTGAATAATCTGATCTGCTGTATTTAATTTATGTATCTATCATTGAAGTGAGCTATGAAAATTTTCCACATAATAGTTATTAAATACATGAAGTGAATCTGAGAAGACTTTTGCAATAGGATAATTAGTATCAGTCTAATAAAAAATGTTACTTAAAAATGCTAATGGTAATTTATTATAGTGTCTATACTGATATTGATAAAAAATAGCTCAATATGAAATATAGCTTTTCTATATATTGGCTAACTTCTACTGTGAAATATTACAAGGTAAAATTCTAAAACTAACAGGATCGTATTATCTAACAAATTATTGTTATTTTCAAAAATGTTAGTAATTAGAAATTGTTGATCATTTTTGAAAAACAAACATAGAACACACTAAATACAAACTGAACATATTAAAAATATTAATGTTATACAAGAAATATTATACAACTATCTATATTATAGATCTGTAAAACACTTTATAGAATATATAGCGATATTGTACAAACAATATTATAAAGTAATTAATGCAAAATAATATGTCAAATTTTGACACAAACACAAATATATCTTGCTTTTTAGCAACAATATCTAATATAAAGATATGAATATATACAATAAGTTTATGTTATCTTTGTCAAGAATATTTATATTGTAATAAAAACTGTAATATAAAAAAATGTAAATGCAAAAAGAAAACAGAAGCATCAGAAATGTTTCAAGAAATTCTATAAATGCACTTTTAACCCAAGTAACCTTAACAAAAAACTATATAATTCTTGGCAATTAAATGAGTTAATAAGTAAAAGTAAATATTATAAATATAATATAAACTTTTCTCAAAACTTTAACTTTTCTTTATATTTCAAATGTTATAGCAAAATTAATCGTCTAGGTAAAAAGAAAAATAAAACTCAAGAAAAATCAAATAAAGTTAGAAATATAGAATATACTTTCTCGCCTAAAATACAATCCATTAATATTTCTATTGCAGAAAATACAACAACTGCTGATGCAATTGATGTGACATTGAATAATGATGCTAATATGACAACAACTGCTAATATGATACTAATTATAAATATCATATTAACTACAAATACAAATATATCACAGAATTATATTCTTCTTAAAGATCTAGATTTATTAACAATTGAATCTTCTTTACTTAAATTAAATTTAAACTAATTATTAAATTTTTAGATGAAAAATCTTATTCAGCTAAATAGGAATATATCGTTATAGAAAATTTTTATAACTTTAAAGATAATTTGAAAAATTTAGTGCAATTACAACATAAAGATCAAGTCATTTTTTAAGATGATTATATTATATCATATAAATATGAAAAAGAAGAAGAGTTAGAAACTCAATTAGTAAGTATAACAGATTAGGCAGAATTTTTAAAGGAATACAATAATAGTAAAAAAAATAATAGTAATTATTGTTACAATGAAAAAAAAGACTAATAAGAGAACTCAATGTAGGTATAATTTTTTTTTTTAAAAAAAAAAATTAACTAATAATTTATTTATATTAGTAATATTAATTATCAAAGTAGTAATGATAAAGAAATTGATAATAAAAAAAAAGAAAAAATCAAACAATGATGATAAAAAGAAAAAATTAATTCAAATTAAATTCTAAAAAAAAAAGTCTTAATAAAGCTGATGCTCAAATTGCAAAATTGTTATAGAATTGCATTCTAGATGATATTATAGTGAATATGATAGAAGTTGCTATATTGATTTAACAAGGCATATTACTCTTACAACAAATTATTTATCTACATAGACTAAATCAATCATAAGTCAATATAATATTTATTATTATATAACATTAACGATCATCTAATATTTACAATTATATTTATAATTTTAACTTTATTTTTATTTAGAATCATAATTTAACTTTTTTAGAAGAACCTTCACATTACTATTATCTGATGCCACATATTTAATAAAAAAAATAAATAATAATTTACAAAATTCAAATGTTTAAACTTTAAATCCCTTTTATTTTTCTTCTACTACAATATCATCTTTTTTTACTATGTCTTTTTTATTTTATTATTTGAGTATGTTTAATCAACAAAATTCACAACTACTTCAACCAATTCATGCATCAAATAATTTTCATAATATCACAAAGTAATATAATTTCTGTTTCATTAATCGACAAATTTTTTGGTAATTTAAAAAAAGAATTTGGTGAGAGTACTTTTGAGAGAGTGAAGGATAAATTTATATACCATATTTATCAAATTGACCATACTCAAAAAAAACAATTAATGTTTTAAATATATTTGATCTCAAAGAAACTGATTGGCTGGATTTAAAAATAAAAATTAGTTTAAAAATCAAAATTATTCGAGAAGTTGAAAAATTTAGAAGATAGTTATATAAATTAAATCTTTTTTTTTTTCTTTTTTTTATAATACTTATAATCATAATATATTATTTTTGATTAAAAAATAAATTAAAGATATAGTGATTTTTGAAAAAATGAATAAAACATAGCAGGAGTAACTTGTGCACATGCTATTATTAAAGCAAAATAAGGATCAGAATAATTTTCTACATAATTCTTATTTTTTTTAACCAATTTTTGATTAAAGAAAAAGCAGTTTCTATAGGATTTAAATCAGGTGAGTGTAGTGGAAAAAATAAAATTTTGCAACTAACTGATTCTATAAAATTAACTAAAAATTCATTATAATGGATTTGAGCGTTATCTATTATTAAAACACTGTTTTTTTAAAGAAATAGATTCATATTTGAAAGCTATTATAAGAATTATATGTATATATAACACGTAAATATTAGTTTTTTTTTTATAATATAAAACTTTTAAGTATAAAATTTAGTTTATTAAACTTACCACTTTAGCTAAAATAAAATTAAAAAATCGATCCTTATTATACAGTAGTGGTCATAAGTATCTGACCACCCGAGATCATTCAAAATTATTATATAACTACCCCTTAAATTTTCCAGAAATATAATATAACACAATACATGATCACCT
>CAJVPP010003592.1:0-11256 GCA_910592005.1 Funneliformis mosseae | reverse complement strand
AAAGATAAAAAGTGAAGTTGAATAAGTATTGTCTAAATAAATATATAATATATATTATAAAATAGTATTTACCTTTTCTGAGCGTTACGAATGGTTATAGACATGTAGAAAATTTTTTTCTCTCTGCTTTCTTATTCGATATTTGTCTTCACTATCTAATTGTTCAGGCGAATGGCATTCATTTTTTTGTAGAATTGACAAAACTTCATTTTTGTCAAATTTTGAAACTTTTTCATAATTCGTGTTAAATAATTTAAATGCCATTTTTATTCGTCTATTTTTCTTCTATCGAATATTATTTAGATTAATTATTAAACAACTGCATGTATAAAATAAATGAAATAAAAAAATTTTATTTAACTAAATAAATAATCACTTCAGAAAGCCGAGTGTTCGCATGTAACCTTTGATCGACCTTTTCCAATGCTCTAGTCTGTCATTTTTGCAATCGATCTCTTTTGTGTTTGTGAATAGCTTTGATCTAATTCAAAAGTTGTGTCACAGAAGGGTTAAAAACTTCATCCATGAATCTCTTTAATTCCAGAATCAGTTTTTCATAAACGGTTATCAATTATTCAGAGAATATCTTTTTATAATCCAGTTGATATTCAGCTAGTATCTGACCTTTCATCAGATTTTTTACTTCAGTCTATAACAAAATATCATATGTATTGTATAACAACTACAATTTGTCAAATCATAGAAAATTCCTACTCTTGCTTCTTCAGCATTCGTTTCATTCAGTGATACTAATCTTTTGTCTATAATTGGTAGAGGAATATTTCTCAGAACTCAATATTGATAATAATGTGTCAATTCGGCCTTTAATTCATTTTTTTTAATCATTAATTTGTTATTTTCATTTCCAAATTTATTATTAAACATCTGAAGCATGTTATTATCTTCTTCAAACTGTCGAACCTGTCCTTCTAGGTCTCTAATTCTTTTTACGAATTCAGTTTCTCTTTCTCATTACTATTGGATTTCATTTTGCAGCCGATTGTTTTCCTTTCTTAAATTCTCAATTTCTGAATTAACTGTTTAGATTATTTGATTCAATTTTTCAATTTTTATATTTAGGAGCATAGACGACATGAAATTTGATGGTGACATTATATAGTTGATTTTTATAATTCACAATAAAATAGACTTATTTATTACCAGTTTGACATTATCATAACTATCAATCAATCTTGGAACTTTAATATTAGGATATCTTTGTTTGGTTAATTCTTCAGTTTGACAAGTTGGTATAATTGTTGAATAAAAAGCTTGTGCAGTTATTGGACGTACTTGCGTAGCTGTTAGATGAACTAGCGCAATTGTTAGATGTGCTTATGTAGCTGTTAGATAAACTGACGCAGTTGTTAGATATGCTTGCACAGCTGTTAGATGAACTGGCGCAGTTGTTAAGCGAACTAAACAAACTGGTAAGTTTGTTGTTGAGTAAAATAGAGCAAGTTGTTGACCTGGTGCCGTTTGTAGAGTATTTAGAATTTTTGACCTAGAATAATAGATTCTCTTTGGTAGTTAAGATATATTGAATAATTTTTCTTTAAGAGAAATGTTATCATTGTGAGAAAAAAGAAAAAAAAATTTGTGATAGGAAGAGTCAACTATCTTTTATTTATACTTTTTTATTTTGTTATTGATCAAACTTCAATCAACCAAATCAAATAATCAAGAAAATTAAACTTATATTCATCAATAAATCAATGAATTAGTCAAATTAATAAAATCAAACTTATATTTATCAATAAATCAATGAGTTAGTCAAATTAATTAAAGTTGATAAAATTAAACTTATATTTATCAATAAATTAACAAGTTAGTCAAATTGAAATTAAAGTTAAATAGTATATATATATATATAACGTAAAATTTTATATGGTAAATTCGATAAAATAACTTTTATTACTCCATTTATCGTTTTTATTAAGAATGAAAAGAAAATGTTCAGTCACTAATATTTTAAAGAATAACCTAAGCTCTTTGAATCCAAATTCATCTTTTACAGAAAATGTTAAAATTACAACAAGAATACCAAGGTCAAAAGTTCAATGTCTTTGTGGCAAATGTAATGGAAAACTGGTTGATCCACGTACAAAAAGGGTACATGAAATGAAGGCGAATGAGATATCGACATCTTCACCTATTAATATTTACCAACTGAGACTCCAATATCTCGATTATTAATTAAGCTATTTGATGAGAGACATTTGACACAATCAATAATCAATGAGAACGATGTATTAGAAGAACCAATTGATGATGACGACGTGTTAGAAGGATAAACTTTCACATTTCTTTCACGTAAAAGGAAAAGAATAGCAATCTTTTGATATGTAATCACGCCAAGTGGAGGTGATTTTGGAGGTAATTTTGATAATTCTAAAGATTCTGATAGTAATTCATCAACCGAAGATGATGAAAGAGATATTAGAAATAATGCTGAATTTTAGAATAATTTTGAAGATTATTCCCATCTTGTGTTTGACTTACCAACTGTCTCAGAACTACCAAAACAAAACTAAACTGTATAGATTCTAATATGGATAATAAAGTTCAAATCAAATTTTAAACTACTGGATATCGCAATTGAGACCCTAATAAAGTTTATTAGAATTCTATTAGAAGAATGTGGAAGATTCAAATATGAATCATTTCTAAAATCCTTGTATCTGGTAAGACAAACTTTAGGCCTAGTTAATCAATTTACATGTTTTACAGCTTATCAAAAATGTCACAAATTATATAAGTAGGATGATGTAACTAACATTCAGAATTAAACGATTATAAAATGTAACTATATAGAATTCTCTAATTTAGCTACAAAGTGATTCAAGCAATGTCAAACTCCTTTAGCAAAGCAGACTATTTTAAATAATAGTATATCATTCAAATCTGAATTAATTTATCTGGCTGTGAGTATTTGATAGTAACTTTCCAGCATATTTCTTAGACCAGGATTTAAAAAGTCATTATAATATTAGACTAATTGTTTATAATAAGACAATACCTTATTAGATTTACAATGATCAGATATGACAAAACTTCAAAGAATTGACTGATTAAGGATCAAACAAATTTTTTTGACCAGAGAAAGCTGATAATCACCTTGGATTAATCAATAATTTGGATTAGTTCCAACCGTATGAAGGTACAATTTATAGTACAGGAGTGCTATATGCCGCAATATGTAATTTGCTGCATAACATTCAGTTTTGATCCAAAAATATGCTTGTACTTGATATATTACTGGGGCCTAATGAGGTTAACCTGCACAAGATAAACCATTATCTTTTACCTATAGTTACAGAATTTGAGTCGCTTTAGAAAGGAATGACTCTAAATCACACACACGAATGTCCAAATGGTAAAAGTATTCATGCTGCTTTAATAATAGCTTCATGTGATATTTTTATAGCACAAAAGTTATGCAGACACATTTCTGCTCTTATATCATGTCATCGTTGTAAAAAAAAGGCAAATTATATTGACAATCAACATAATTTTGGTGATATAGCAGATATAGACAAATGGTTTATTATAAAAGATTCAACACCACATTGACAAAATGCTTCGAACTAGTGATGATGTAAAAGCAATGCTAAATGATCTTAATTCGTCAAAGAAAATTATATAAGATAGTCTGAACTACTGCGTCTACCATATGAGTAGATTGCTAGAAAAATCAGGTTCTGAGAATTTTTTAGCAAAATTGAGATTTTTATTGCATTTTAGTTTTTGATGTAATTAGATTAAAATGTATTAAGCTCTTAATTTTAGTCAAAAATTTCTCAGAACCTGATTTTCCTAGAAATACTTCCATATTTTGATCCCATTAGATTCGTTGTAGTAGATCTTATACATTGCCTTTTTTAGGCATTGCTAAATAGATCGTAAAAAGAATATGGATTGATAAAATATACTAATACAAAATATTCTTCAATCAATCTAAAAGAAAATTAATGATTTTCAAGTACTAGCTGATTTGGGACGGATCTCTAGTAAAATTCATGATGGCGAAGGGTTTTCTAATTTTACGGCAAACCAATAGTGATACTTTTTTTTGATATATGCCACTGTGGTACTATGGAATTACCTTCCATCTAAAGATTGAAAAATTCTTACTTATTTCGTCAGAGTGTGTAGAATTCTAGTCAAATGAATTATAGAAGTTGATGAGATGGTTAAAGCTTATAATGGTTTAATAAAAATTATAAAATTAATCAAAAAGCATTATAATGAAGGAAAAATAACGCTGAATCTTCACCTTTCATTACATTTATGTGAATACTCTTATGATTATGGTCTATTGTATTCATTCTGGTGCTTTTCATTTGAATGAAAGAATAGCGTATTAGGTAATATAATTAACTTTTTAATGTTTAATTTTCTGATTATTGACCATTTATTTCGCTTATTTTATTAGAATCATTGCCTAATAGTTAGCATTAAATTGAACCTGAACTAATACGCTGATTGATGGCTAAAGCAAAAGTAAACGATATTGTCAGTTCTAGTTTAAAAGTAAAAGGCCTTGAATTACTCGATAATTGATCATCCGTTGGGTCACTTTCTGATGCTGATGAATTTTTGACAGAAGAGATGTACCAATTCTTGATGAATTCGAAGAATATATTAGAATCGCCAGTTACTGATTGTGAAAATTTTCCAGGGGAATTTTTACAACTACGATTTGAAAATGTTCATCTTAAGGAATCAATTCACAATTATCTTATTGAATATTACAGAGATACGTATATAAATTTGACATTTAGAAAGCCATTTATGAATGATTCACCTGATTCAATAATAGTTAACATTAAGATAAATCAATATGGAAGATGTTAAATTAGCGCTGAGATTTTTAGATCTGCTACTTTGCCACGATATATTAAAAGTTCTTTTATTTTGGCTAAATTTATTAATCGTGATAGGAGTGTTGATACTTACCCTGGCTAAGTTCAATATTTCTTTGAATACAGTATTCGTATATCTTTTTGGAATTTATCACATAAATTGGCTTATATTAGATGGTATAAAGCAGTTAGTTCATTTTTAATTTGATTTTACTTTAGCATTAATGATGATGCCAGGACTTGTAATGTCAAATTGTGGAAGAACAGCTTCTTTCTGACCAGTAGAGACAGTATAATCCTAATATACAATATTTTATGTCAATTTATACTTATAAAATATAAAACATCAAATCGGTCTAATGCTAGAGAATACTTAGCAACTATACCATTAAATAGAAAGTTTCATTTAGGTTAAATGAATATAATATTTGAACAAACATTTTTAATAAAGAAAAAATTTATTGACTAAAATTATTACGAGATTATTTTTTATTGACTATTCTAAATTTATTTATTACATAATATTATTCGGCTGCTATTCAACTATTATTTGACAAGAACTAATGTAAGTCTAATTATAGATCATTACTAATTGAGGCTAAATACTTTTGATTTTAGTCTAATATAGGCTGAACATTAATATGGCCGAATTTTTAATTTTTGACCAATGAAGATTTTTATAGTTTAAATTATTTCATGCTATTAATAAATTATAATTAAATATAAAATAATTTAAATAAATGTATAATATAAAGGTTACAACTAAAGCTGAATTTTATTTACTATTAATAATTTATGCATCTAAACAATATTAAAACAAAAAGCTTCAAAAAGTAAATGGAAAATCTGAAATTATTATAAATATAACTTTGTTTTATATATTTTGTAAAACAAGTTAACATAAATACTGATCATAGAATTTCAGTCTGAAAAAATAGCTTAATTTAGTTTTTGTTTTTTTTGTAATATAAAAGAAAAAAGTATGAAAAAATCAGTTTTTAATGATAAAGCAATTAAGGTTTACAGTAAATTTCTTAGTAAAAAGAGTGTTATTTTATCAAATTAGCATTAAGAATGACTTATATAATAAATAATTAAAATAGCATATTAATATAAAATAAAATAGCCTGATATATAAACTAAAAATATATATAATATACATTATATCATTAAAAATAATTTTGATAATAAAATAAAAGAAATAAAATATTTTACTAAACAATAATTTATTAAATAGGATTTCTGATTGAAAATAGAAATATTTGAATAACAGATTTAAAAATAAATTATAAAGTTTTTTTTCTGTTTTCAAAAAAAATCCTTTGCTATCTGCTTTCTAATATCATTAATATTTAGATACAACAGAAGGTAAAAACTATTGTTAAGACTCTATATCAAAACATAATAATCCTTGATTTATAATAATATGAATATCCTTAGTGATTAAAGATTAATAAAATATCCTCTATTTAATAATTTTACTATAATAAGTTTGAGATATAATTTAATTATTTAGCAGAATGACATTATGCGTTATATACGTAATATTATATTTTACTAAAATAAAAAAATGAATAAAGCTAATAAATATCTTTATTCATTGTCACAGTAAATAGAGAAAAGCAAATATCTGAATAAATTTGGTAAAGTAACTAGAGCAGTAAATATAATAAATTAATGACAAAAAAAAATCGATGAGTGTAACTGAAAATTTTGCTTAAAAAAAGTGATATTTATTGATAACGTAATCTTTACATGGAGTAAAACCTTTGTATATCATTATATTCTGTTATTATTATACAAATATATACCCTTTAAAAGTATTACTCATAATTGTTTATATTTATCAGAATACTAGAAATGCAATTAGCTAAGAACTTCAAACACTTAATTCACTTTATTATAATAATGTGTCTTGTAAATTATATATTTTTTTTTTAAAGAATTTGAAAATAACTAAAAAATTATTTTGTATTAAAATAAAAATTTTCTGATTCAAATTATCACTATTATTTATTTTTATAAATTATCTATAAATTGTAAAGTGTTGTGCCTAAAATACTGCAATACAGTAAGATCTACTTTACAGAAACTTTGTTTTCTTACTATGCAATAACTGCATAGTACCTATTAAGTTGCAATTAAGCTATTACTTAGTAAGGTAGTAACTATATATTTATTATATAGTTACTTTATAGTCACTGCATATTAATAAACAAGTTTTTGTAAAATACATACAGTCTCTAGTGAAAAGAATAGCAGAAACATATTTCGACAGTATGTATAAACTTTATTTTAATGTATATTTTTTTTTATTATTTATAAGAACAATACTAATGACAACTTTTATATTATTAATTAATATTTGGTGTGTTCTTCTACTGCATTGATACATACTTTAACTCAGCTTGGCATACTCTCAATGTACTAAAATAATATAGCATCATCAAGATCGTTTTATTCCTGCTAGATTGTATTAAGGAATACATCGCAAGTAATGTTTTTTTTTGCCACTAAATACTTAATCTTTTTCTCCATCTTTTCCTTTAATACAGCCCATACATTTTCAATAGAATTCAAGTCTGGGCTGTATGAAGGCCAAGAAAGAACTCGTCCTGAAAGATGTTTTTTCAAGTCCTCTTGAACATCATGTGAGGTATATTTTGAATCATTATCTTGTTGAAAGACCCAACAGTATCCATATAACATATCTATGTTATTATACAGATAGTCATCTAAGATTTTTTGATACAAATGATGATTCAAATTTTCAGTAAACAAATGAATGCCAATTTTTCTTTTTGCACTAATCGCTGCTCAAACATGAACCTTAAATGGGTGCTTTACCATATGTAATTAGTTTTGAATTATGAGACCATGCACACATAGTATTTCTAAACATCTGAAGTATTGTTTTATCAGAAAAAACAACTTTTTTCAATTGTATCGTGAATGATTACATGCCTAAGACAAATAAAATTCCTTCACTTTTTAGGTCAAGAGAGGAATCTTTCTTAGAAGAACAGAAATATATCTAAGATTATTGAACTCACGACATATCGTATGTTCACTAACATTAAGATTGGGATCTTTTTTTTTCAATTTTGCCTTAATTTCGCCTGCTGTAGTAAAATGATTATGTTGCAGAATTTTTCCAATATGGCAGCATTAATTTGAAGCTAATTTACTTAGATGACTAGAAAAGTAACCAATAGAAAATTTGCCAGTTTTATTTAGTAAACTGACATATCATTCATATGTACACAAAGAAATACACAATCGATTAAAAATTTCCTTTGCATTATGCACTTTTTGGTCCTAAAGTGACTTAACAGAATTTTTTTGTATTTTTAAAGAGCTTAGCATAGTTTTGGAAAGGAAATCAAAATAAAAATAAATAACAAACCTTATTTTTTTAACTTACCTTTTTAATTCAGGTTCTAATGTCTGGTTTGGGCATATAAACAAATGCCTAAATCTGGAAAGAGGTGAAACTGCAGCCTAAAATAGATGCGGTCTTCCACTGCCATTCTTTTCGCTGGGGACTGTACCTTGACAATATGTATTACTATGATATTCTGTTATTGTTATACAAGATAATTTGATTGAACTAAAAAAAACTTTTTTTTTATTATAAGTTATAATTATAACATTATTTAATAGTAATTATAAAGCTAAAAGTGTAATAAAAAATTTTTTATAAAACAAGAAAAAGGAATAAAAATATGAAGCTTCATATGATAATTTGATGATATTCTAAAATCTATTTTTTTCATAAATTTATATTAGAATCAGTTTCAGATACTAAAGGTAATACATGTATTTAACTACATTCTAATTCATTAATTATACTCATTTTTGTTTGCTAAAAATTAAATTTATCAAATTCGAATATAGAATCAGTTTCAGATACTCTTATATTAAAAGAATTAAATGGTAATTTATCTATTATTTATTTATATAATTATTTAAATAATTAATATTTTATAAAAATAGTAATACTTAGATTGTAAATTATTTAATTTTATTATATTTTAATTTATATAATTTAAATTAAATAAATTATTAATTAAAAATATTAAATAAATAATATTATAGGAAATAATTTATTTATTTTTTACATTTAATTTAATTTATTTTATATATAAAAATTTTTAATTATAATTAATGATATTTTAGTTGGTAAATTATTTATATTTATAAATTTTATTTAATGAAAATCTAAAAAGAATTTTAAATAATAGATCGAAAATGGACTAATTTTTGTTAATGATAGTATAAAATGTTTATATGACATAGTAACAATAGTATTTAAAAAATTATAAGGAATGGTACAATAGTATAAAACTATGATGAAACATTGATCGGTCTTTATTGATTGAATTTTATGTCAGAATAACAAAATCTAAGAATTAAATACGATGAAAAAAAAATTTTTAACGTGATCATTTTGTGTGACAAATGTTTGCTAATTTAAAATTCAATTTTTGGTTAATTCAGTTATTAGCATATGTTGCTTACATTACAAAAATTTTATTGATACTTTTATATCTAAAAATTTTCTTAATTAATTACACAAGAAAATCATGTAAATAAATAGTTGTCATTAAATCTTTCTTAAGATAGGCTTTAGTTAGATTTAGGATCTTGCTTGTTATTTGGTTTCAGTTTCAATTGCCATAAAATGACATATTCTTTAATTCCAGTCAGAATTAAAAAAATTTTGGTCAAAATCAAAATCGGATAAATCCAATTTTAAGTGATAATAAGCTTCCAGAAAACTAAACTAAAAAGCTTAATAGTTTCCTCAATTCAGAACTTTCAGTTGCAATAATAGATCTAAAAGGAGTTGATAATTTTAGAATCAAATCAAGTTACAATTTGTGATTATAATTTTCGAATTATTATATTCGATAAGCCATTATTCCTCTATGCAGTATATCGATTATGCATCATCATTTATTTTTTATAATTTAAATAGGAATTTAGTTTTAAGGAGCATATTTTGCTAATAAAGTTCAATACGTTAAACTTTTAAAATTTTACTCCAAAAGATCATGTTGTATTGTATTTTAACTAGTTCTTGAAAGTAATCAAAAAATTATTTTTATCTAACAAAAAATTTTTTATGATTCAAATTATCACTATCAGTTATTTTTATTAGTTATCAACTAGATTAGGTTAGTGTGCAGCGATTTTGTCGTTGCTAGTTATGGTTATTATACTGCTTTAGTTGTAATATATCTTTTATTAAGTTATTACCGTGAAGAGCAGAAGAGTCCATCTGAAGTGCTGCACTCACATTTCGTCCGAAAGGGCGGAATGGGCCTAACCTATAAAATTAAAAAGAATATTAATTAACAATAAAATAAACAATATAACATACCTGACTGCGCCTTCAATAAGCCAAAATGGTAAATCTACTGATCTAACCCATAAAATCAAAAATCGAAAAAAAAACATATTGATTAATTAACTCATTATTAATTAAATCAATAATTAATAATAGAAATAGACAATACATAATAGTAAAAAAAAATGATTTCATTATGCACTTAACTGTGCCATCGCAGTATTTAAACAACCTTTATTCCTTGAGGTAGATTCCTCTCCTATCTACCTTTACCTTATCCTCTATCTTTTAGTTTTAGTGTCAGTGTTAGTGTCAGTATTAGTAGTGATGTTAGTATTAGTATTAGGTAAAAATAAAGTATATAAAAATGTGAGTTACACAAATCATCTAAAAACTAAAATTTTTTTACTGTAACACAGATTCTTCATTAATACTATTACATTCTGTTATCGTTATACAAGTAATTTGATTAAAATAATTTTTTTTAAAAAAAAAAACTTATTTTTATAAATTATAAAAATGCCTAATAATAATAATAAAAGTAATAGTATAATAAAAAAACTAAAAATATTTTTATCAAACAAGAAAAAAGTAGAAAAGGAATGAAGTTTTGTATAACTAAAATTAGTTAATTTAACGGTTTGATAATATTTTAATATTTTTTTTTTGTGAATTTATATTAGAACCAGTTTCAGATATTAAAAAAACTTACTCATTAGAAGGTAATATATACTCATTTTTATTTAAAATTCAAAAATAGAAACAGTTTTAATTGATAAATGTAATACAATTAATATTAATTCCAAAATTTTCTCAAAAATAAATATTATAATAGAATCAGGTTCAGATACTCCTACATATGAAGAATTAAATAGTAATAAATTCATTATTTATTATTTATTTATATAATTATTAATAATAATTAATATTTTTAAAAATGATAATACTTAGATTGTAAACTATTTAATTTAATTAAATTATTAATTAAAAATATTTAATAATCAATATATTATATATAGGGAGTAAGTTATTTATTTT
>CAJVPP010003591.1:0-11257 GCA_910592005.1 Funneliformis mosseae | reverse complement strand
AAAAATTTAAGTTTACAGTTGAAATGACGAAAATTTTTGTATACCGATACTGATCAAACATTCAATATTAATATCGGTATATAAAATTTTTTATACACTGATAATTTGATATACCGATACTTTTTTCCTAAAACAGCAGCATCGGTATATAGAGGTTTGACTGTATATCATAAAATCATGAATTATTATTGTTTGAGGCTCCAATTTATATTTTATTAAATGACGTAAAATTTTTATTGTGATGATCCTAATAAGTGCTCCGTAAGTCAGGTTTAATACTCGAACTTAAACCCGACCTGTTAATAATTACGGAATCCGAATTTGACTTGACTTGATCATTGTTCAATTCAGATTCGACCCAACTTGATTATTATTTAACTCAGACTCGACTCGAAATCTCAAGAGTTGCTTTATGCTAACCTTAAAGGACAATGGTTTAATATATGGAAAAAAATTTAAATACTTACCCGATTCGATGTTGCACCTCAACACTACCTAAAAATCAAGAAAAAGACGCATAAGACGGTTTTATTTTAAAAAGCTAAACTGATTCTGCGCTTCTTACAAATCATTACATTTATTTTATTACTTTTTAAATTTATTTCCAATATTTTTTTATAAACAAATAAACAAAAAAAAAAATAATTCTTTATTTTTCAAGACATTTCAAGATAATTTCAAAGTAATTTACATATTTTTATTTTTAAATATTTCAAAAAGTTTTCTTTTATATACAGTTTAATTAATAAAATATAAAATAATTTTGGAGTTGGAGTAACATAAAAATAAAACAACGAAAGCATTTATTCTAACAGAAACTATCCGATTTCGAAGAGGAATCTAAAGAAAAAGAAAGGGATTCAATATTTTATAAAACATCATTTCAAAAAAGAGCTGTAAATTGAATTTGTTGCTTAAATTCCAAAAAAACAATTCTTCTACATATTAGGTTAAGCAAAACGGTGACAAGCTTTTCAGCATTTTTTCATTTATAAATATTTATTTTAATGCCGTAAACAAAAAGTGTTATACAAAGTTTATTTTGTTTTTAAAATTTATTATTTTTTTTTTGTGAGCATTAATCCTAATACTTTTTTTTTTTTACATCTTTTTCACCAGAATTCAAGCACATATGGGCGAATTGTATTAGCTTTAAGACAACATCTTTTGGTCGATATCAGATCGGTTTCGCCAGAAAATCTTAAATTACTAAAACACTTGTTGCTTTATAAAAAAATGTATTAGTTAATTTTAATAACGATAAATGATAATTTTTTTTTTTACCTGTAATTGTTCACTCCGCAATGCTTTTCGTTTTCTAGAAGAATTTGTACTATCGGTAGTCTACTTATTATTTATTTGTTACAAATTAAAGTCGCGTAACATAAAACAAAAAAAAAGTCTAGCGCGTCAATTTTATATTGATATTGTTTAAATCAAATCATCCAGGTCACCGGGTCGACCCGGGTCGACTCGGGTCAAGCAAAAACGTGGCCCTGACCCGGCGGGTTTTTTGAATTAGGACTCGTGTCATAAAAATGTTAGTCCCGACTCGAGAAAAAATTCGAGCAACCCAGGTCGACTCGATCGTTTCGGAGCACTAATCCTAATAATACTTTAGTTTAGCAATTTATATTTAAAGATATAAATGACATCTTTTAACTGAGATAATCAGTTTGCTTTCATTTTTTTGCCAATAAATTCCAATAAATTTAAGTTTGATAAATTGTTTTACAAATTAAATATACAGTATGTAGTAAAACATAAAATATAACTCAATTTGGTATTACATTATGTTGTGTAACAAATATTGTAGCACGTTAATAACTAATTAAAATACTTCCATTTATATTATTCAAAAATTTTTTTTTTTAGTTTAATTGCAATTATGATTTGTAAGAGTTATAAATTGCTTGAAACTTTCATTTTCATTTTAGGCTATTTGTTGTTTAGTGTTGAGCCTTTTACATCTGTAGGGTGATATGCTCATTCTTCTGTCCTTGTTGGAAATAAACTTTATTTTTTTGGACGGGTATTAAATTATACTAAATGTTCAAATGAAGTGTTTTACCTTGATTTATCTCGGTCATTTAATTTAGTTACTCCACCTTGGATTGACCTCAAGCAAAATTATAAAATACCATTCAATAGTTGCTGGGGAACTATTTCGCTAAATGATAAGGAGCAAATTATTTACTTATTCGGTGGAATTATGCGTAATGATTTGAGACAAGATGCTTTTGTCATTCATTCAATTTAAATTCTTTAACGTGGAATGTACCTGACGTCGGAGGAACTCCACCTAAAAGACGCAGAAATATACGGAGCGTTATCGCTAATTCTGGAATCATGTATATATTTGGTGGATCTACTGGACCATTGACAGGTTCACCAACATCAATGACTTTCAATGATATGGTAATTTTAAATACTGTTGAATTATCTTGGGTAATCAAAACAATTAATCAACCGAATCCAAGACATCTATATACCGCAACTTTACTGAATAATGGAGTTATTGTATATATTGGAGGGTTTGAAGATGATATTACTGATATTAAACAAATCATTCTTTACGATACGAATACATTAGCTTGGTCAGAAAAAGTATGTATTTTGTGCTAACAAAAGTAATAATCTTTTAAAATATAAAATAATTGATGTGCATTCATTTATAGATGGCGAAAACTTCAAGCGTAATCGAAAATCGTAAAGGACACACGGCAGTGTTAGGTATAAGTTTTTAATATAATAGTTTATTTAAACCAAACCATTATTTATTTATTTGCTTTTTTATTTATTTTAATAGTCTCTAATAGTAAAATAATTATTTATGGAGGTTCTAAAATTCTCAATAACGTTATTAATAATGCCCAAGTTGTTACAGTTATGTTTGTTTTAAATATGGAAACTGAGCAATTTGAATTGACTGTACCACCAGTTACGTCAAATATTGGTAAAGTTCCACCATCACTTACTGGTCATACAACTAACATGGTTGATAATTATATGATTGTAGCTTTTGGTAAGTAAATATTTATATTGCTTTATAATAATAATATAAAATAGAATTATTTATTTTGTAATAAATTCCAATTTATATAATAGGAAATATTACATATCCAAATTCCGATCCATTTACATTACCGAATTCTAACATTTATATAATGGATATTAGAAATTATACGTGGGTTAATTCATTTGAATTAACAAATGTTGCAACAAAATCCGATAATAAATTAATGAAAATTATAATCGCATCAATAGGAGGAGCATTAGTTTTATTTATTTTTATCACTTGTGGATTTTTAATAAATAGATGGAATAAAAAAAGGAAAGCACTACCCCCTAGACACATTAATGAGGAACATACTTTACCCGGAAGCATCGTAGAACATGATAGAAGTAGTTATATTCCTACCTATTAATTATATCTTATTGTACCAATTCAACTAATGCTTCAATATAATTTATATTTAAAATATCCTTTATTTTGTTATATTTTTTCCATAGTTAATTATTCTCAAATTATATTCACCTCGTAGTTTTTATTATTTGTAAATAAAGCGGATAAAAAATACAAAATATTTGTCAAACTTAATGTTACGCAGCAACGTCATGCATGAAAATCTGAATTTTCATGATGACTTTGGAAATATTTGAAGGATTAATATCACAAATATTTTTATATGTTTCAACCAGTGTTAGAAGTCCACTTATTCTTGACATGGGAGGTTTGCTATCTTCCCTCGGACACGTGATTATAATAATAAAATATTTGGCACCTCGTATCACACCCCTCAAGTTTCCGTTTTTATTCAGGGGAACAATTTTTTTTTTGGAGTGGCGAAATATTATTTGTCGCGTATCTATTTGTCACGGTTAGAAGTCAAAAGTCACATGTCCATGAATTTTTGATGTATGATTTACTATGCTCGTAACTCGATTTTAATAGCAAACCTCTCATAAGTCCAATGGTCATTTAAAAAGTCCAGTTAGTCCAATTGACCAACAACTGGTTTCAACGTTACCGTCACATGAAAACTTGCTTATAAATAAAAAACACTATCCTTACAATCCGTTTATACTGAAAGAACTATTTATAATAAATCTAGTTAAACCGAAGGAATTTGATATAATAAATTTAGTTACATTTTTTACAATTAAATAAATCCGGTACAACCTCAAACCATTGTTGCGGGACTGTCCTTCAACTATAGTCAAATTTCAATATTCCTATTGTCAATAAAGATATCAATATGTAGAACGCAGTAATATTTAGCCCTTTCATCCGAATTAGGAATTATATTTACAGCTAAAATTAATTGAGCTTATAATAAACGATCATAACTATCCTTGAAGGATTGTAATGAGAAAATTTTTTCTTAACTTGATACCCGTTATATAAATAAAAGAGAAAAGAAATAAACATAATAAAGTTATTTCGAAGGTATACAATCCCGGTGCCAAAATCCCGATTAAAACACATTATCCATATACAAATTACATCTTCGCAAAAGAACGTTACTACGTCCATTGAATATAAACGTTTTGCATTTTCTTTAAACTCAAACTTATAGAAACATCTATATTTGAATTTTCATTTATATGATAAAATGAAATAAATTTGACTGCTATTCAATCAATGTTGACCATATTTAGTGATATGACATTCTAAATATTGTTTTCGTGATTATGACATAATATGTACTTTTGGGGACATAACATTTTCCACAAATAATATAATCCTTGTTTAGGAGCCAAAATTTTATAATCTATTAAAAAATAATATTTTACAAGAAAAATTTATACTTTTTAAAATATTTGTGATTAATTAATTGAAGATTCCTGAAATTCCTAGTGATATATTTTATGTTTTCTTCTCCCATTTTAAAAAATTAAAGCCAAAAAACCATATATAGAAATGATTATCATCTTCTACAAAACAGAGAAAAAAAATGAATGATAAATCAAAAGAACAAAAAAAAAATAAATATTTGAAAGATAATTAATACATTTATGTATTAAAATATTCATGTGGCAAATTCTCAGATAAATTTATCTTATTCTTTCAACTATCTGATCAGCAATTTATACGTCTATATAAACAAAATATAAGACTAAATTTTTTTTAAAAAAATGAAATTTATTATAAAAATATTTTTTTAATAAAAAAAAAAAAAAAAACTGGGTGAAATTTGTTATTAAAATTATGATAAAAAATTAAAAGATGATATTATAGATTTTTATAAAGCAGATAAAGTATTAACCAAAAATTTAAATAATAATTTAAATAATACTAAAGATCATTCATACTTGATTTTATTGAAAAATTAAATAAAATTTTAGAACTTGAACTAAAAGTTTAGAAATTAGTCAAAGTAATGGTAATTATTATAATATTTATAAATTATTTATAATTTAATAATTTCTTTAATTAAACATATATATCTTTTTAATTATCACCATTTTTAAAATGGTATGATCAGATGATTTGTCGATCAATTATAATAAAAAATGGATTTTTAGATTACACTAAAGTAAACTTTAAAAAAACATTTTAAAGAAACTATTTTTTCAAAACTTTTTAACTTTTATTAACCTTTATAACATAAAGTATTTGAGCCTTATATATTAATGAGATTTAATATGTAGAAGCTTCTTTTAGCTTATAAAAAAATTCTTAACTTCTTAGCAATTTTTAAACGATTTCTTAGTGATTACTACAATTATTGGTGAGATTCCTATTGTAATTCCTAAGTAAGTTTTTTTCTAAAAGCTTCATTTAGCTTATACTTATCTTTTTTTTTATAAAATATATTTTAAGTAATAAGAAATAATTTTTTGGATGAAGTCTTTATCATTTTTATAATAATTCATTCTAACATGAAATTTTTGATTTTTTAGAAAAATGCAATAATTGTTAATTTTTTTTATGGATCTAATATGTTCTTATTATAAATATATTTAAAAATATTTGATATTTTAAATTACTAGAGAAATTATTTATTTTTTAAAAGGATTTTTTATTTTTTTAATAATGAAAATGAAAAAATTATTTAATTTTATATAAATAATTTGTTATTTTAATATAACATTTATTTTTTGTATTTTAATATTTATTTTTTTATTTTTTTCAAGTGTTATTTAAATATTTTTTTAATTTTTTTAATTTTTTTTTGTTGTTTTCAAATATTTTCTGTGTTTATGATTTTTTTTTAATTGATCGATAAATCACCTGATCACACTAATTCAAAAATGGTGATAATAAAAACTTTAAATATTATAAATAATAAAATAAGTAAATAACTTAAATATAAAATTGAATATATATATTTTAATTTATTTATATTAATTTATTTTTATAATAGATGAAAATAATTAAATCTATTTATAATATATTAAATATTTTTTTTTATAATTACCGTATTCTTCTGAAAATTAGCAATCTCCAAAAATAAGCAATTCTTAAAATAAATAATACTCAAAAATAAGTAACACATTGAATATTTAATTAGTTTCACATTAAAACTATATGAAATGTAATAAGAATATTTTAAATAATAAAATAAAGCTCAAATAAACCAAAAAAAGTATTTTATTAATGAATTTTATAAATAATTGCTATAAATTTTTATAAATATTATTTAGTATACTATATATAAAATAAATATTATAAAAATTACAGTTTGTAATTACTTAAATAAACTTTTATATTTTAATTAAAATATAAATTATTAAAACTTATTAAATTAATTTTTTAATAAATAATTAAGATTAATAATTAATATAAATAAATTAAATTAATTATAAATAAAATAAATAAAAAAAATTTAAAAAAATAAATTATAATAATATTAATTTATTTATTAATCAGAAATTATTTTGTATTATTAATAATAAATATTACCAATAAATATAATTAATAATATATAATACAATTTAAGTATATATCAATATTTATGTTAATTATATAATATAATAATTGATTAAAATTTTCTAATTTCCTTTATAATTTTAATTGATATAATATTTTCAATCCCTGATAAAAAGAATGACGAAAAGCTTTTTTGAATAATAAAAGTTTTTAATAAATAACTTTAAAATATTTTTTATTTTCAAAAGCTTTTGATTAAAAAATTATATTCTCAAAAAATTAAAATATAAAAAGTATTTTCCTTTTCTATCAATTTGAATTAAATACAAGTTAAAATACTAAAAAATTAGAAAGTTAGCCTTTCTTCATATTAATTTAACTTCATATTTTCTATTTCCTACTTTTTTTTAATTAAAATATATTATTTCTATTGTAAAATTATTAGTAGATGAAGCTCATTAATATAGTAAAATTTTTTGTAATATAATCAAATACTTAAATTTGAACTTATTTTATAATTGTAAAAATTTTATTTATATTGAAATATGCATTGTAAACTTCAAATAATATATATAGCATTCAGGTAATAATATATATAAAATATTATGTAATTATTTATATAAATTCTTCTAAAAAGTTAATTATATAGTAAAGGATTGCATTTTATTCTTTTTACTAGAGGCTGTATATATACGGAGATTGCCAAAAGTCTTTGAACACCACTTATTAGATGTGATTCAATATTGACAATTTTATATAATTTAGTAATTCTGCAGTTATATGATGTTTTGAACCTTGTTTATATAAATTGTACTTTAAAAATGTATTTCACAATAGTGATAGTAGTTTTCAAGAGGATAATTCTCAGTCCCACAATATGAAGCAGGCAAAGAATTTTTATGCAGAAAATAATATGCATGTTTTTTCATGGCCTGCTTAAGTTCAGATATCAATCTGATCAAAAATCTGTAGGCTGATGTCAAGGAAAGCATCTGTGAAAGGAAAAAAATGTCTTCTAATATTGCTGAACTAGAGCGGCATATTAAGAAGTTATAGAGAGAAATTTCAATATATACTATTGAAAATTTAGTTAATAATATGCCATAACGAATTTGAGCTTTTATTAAAACAAATGGAGGCCTAATCAAGTACTAATTAATTAGTATAAAATTTATTTTATATGTCATTTTTAATAAATATTTAATAAATTATTTAATTAAATTTTAAAATTTTAAATGATTTATTAAGCTAAAAAGCATTTAAAAACTTTTGGCAGCCCTCTATAGTAATTATTTATTATTAAATATTTAATTATAACTTATTTATTTTACTATAATTGATTCATTTTAAATAATTAAAATTATTTTATTTTATTAAAAAATATTGATATTAGCTTTTTAACTATATTTAAAATAAATGAAAGATTATTAAATAAATATTTTTCTTATTTTTCAATATTATAATTTTATTAATAATTATTATTTTAAACTAGTTTTATAAGAAATTTATATATAGAAATAATACATTTTGATATTTATAAATAAATATAATTATATATATAATTGTTATATATACAAATAAAAAAAATAGAATTATAATTATATAAAAATATATAAATTTAAGTATATTATATATTGTAGAATTAAGAATTCACAAAACTATTATCATATGATATTTCAAAAAAAATAATTAAAGAAAATATTTGGATAAAATATTTAATCAAAATAAACTATTAATTGATAAAGATTAGAAAACAAATAATCAACATAAGAAAAAACAATTTATCCAAAAATCACATATTATTAAAAGAATAATTACCTAGAATAATGTAACAGAACATAAATTATCTAATATAGTTAATAATTAATACAAATATAGGATCAGAAAGTAATACAGATCATATAATATATTTGAAATATAATAAATTAGTTAGCATGTGATATGATAACTTGAATATTTTATAATAATCAAAAGTAATATGATAATCAAAATGTTATACAAAAACTAGAAGAGAATACAAAGACCAAATAGTAATATAGAATAAAATCATAAGATCTGAAAATACAAATAACTAAGTCATAAAGAAAATAAATAGTTAAAGAATTCTTGAAAAAAAGGTATGAAAAAAAGAAAACTTAAAATTATATATAAATACTATACAAAGATTCAGATGAAAGAAATTAACGAACTTAGAACATAAAAATCCTTATATAACTTACATTATCAAAAAAGGAAATTATTGAAAATATTAAAGAGAAAATATAAATATAATCAGATACAAAAAGAAAAGAAAAATTAACTTACAATCTGAAAGAACAGGAAAAAATGAAAAATGATAAATAAATTAATAGAATATCTAAAAATAGAAAATAATGATAATATAAGAATATATAATGATATATATAATAAGATACATAATAATAATATTTACAAAATAATAAGTTAGAAATAATAAAAATAATAGAATATTTAATTAAAAATAACAGAATATTTAGATTAGAATAATAAGGAAAATACAGAAAATATTGAAGAAAAATTAGAAAATTACAGAAATAATTTACATTAGTTTTATATATAAATAGGATAGATTTCTCTTATATAAATTAACAATCTTTAATCCTCTAATACCTTAATAATAAAATAATAAATATTCATTTCTTTATTATAATAAATACTTGTATTAATAGTAAATATTAAAGCATATTAAATGAGACTTAAATAAAAATATTTAATAAAAACTATATTAAAATATATATTTAATTAATATTTTATTACAGAAAATTAGAAAACATATAATAACAAAATAATTGAACAGAGGATCCAATAATAATGAATAATATTGAAAATTGAAAAATATATAAAAAGGAATACTATGAAAAATTGGAATTAGTGAAGTGATCCAGATAATTCATGATTATAGGCAGATATCCATTGACTAAAAAGACCTATTATATATTTATTAAAAATCAAATAAATGATTTACAGATAATTAATCAAATATTCATGAATGATCTGCAAGTCACATGAATAGTATATAATTTGTGAATATTCGCAAATTTGCATTTTTTATAAATAAAAAATTCTAAATATTTTATGAATAATGATATTTTATTTATTATTTGAGTTTATAACATATTATCTAAATATAAAATATTATTGTAACTATCATAATAAAAGCAAAAACTATTGAAAAAATTAATTTGTAGGATTAGGATGAATATTTTTAACAAGATATGCATTTTTTTTAAAAAACATAAGTCTATTAAATAATTCTGGATTCAGTTGTATTCTTTTAGCAGTTAATAAATTTCTTGCACTGCTAAATAACCTTTCACTTGGAGTAGATATTGCTGGAATAGGAAGGTAAATTCAGGCTAACTTTGAAGAATTAGAAGTCGTTCCTTATTATCATACTACTAAATAAAAGGATCAGAGTTGAAGCTTATTTCAAGCAAAGATAAGTACATAGTTATCTCATTATTATATTGTAATAAATGTCATTCAAAAATTGAAAATATGGATGGTTCTGATGTTATTGTTATAATGGTAATATTATTAGTTGATAAAGTATTGATTTTAAGTTCATTATATTTATTTTTCAATAGTTATTTTGTTTTATTGCGAATTTCTTCATAAATAAATTCAAGAGATTTAATTTAAGAATCAAGTAATGCTGAAATAAGAGTCTCACTTTTTTCATTATTCTAATATAATTCCATTGCATTATATAAATTAACTATTATTTTTTCTAACATTTCAGTAGTTATTAGTGAATTATTTAAATTTAATTTTTTTCTTGATGCTTGAGATATGTTATCTTCATGTTTTATTTGTTCTTCTCTATATTCTCTATATTCTTCATGTTCTCCTTCTTCTCCTTCATCTCCTTCAAAAATATCAGCAATTTCTTTTATATTATTCATATTATTATTATTATTTTCGTTTGTTAGTTTTATAAGATTTTTTATTTCTTTCATTATAGATCTTATAATACTATGAATTACATATTTACTTGCTTTTAAGTAATCTGTAGCATCAGCAAATCCTTTTAAAATTTGACATAAATCACTTAATAATTCCTATTCATCTTTAGTTAACATAATTTCAATCAAACATTGACCATCTTTTTTTGAATCATAATCATTAGCAAGAGGTAGTGTTGTTACTAAATATTAATATATGGTTTAATTTCTAACAACCTTTTCTATGCTAAATAATTAGAGTTCCATCACGTTGTAACATCAGCAATGCAATGATATAGATATGTACTTGTTTTACCAGGTTTCTAAAAAAATTTTTTATAAATATAATAATAAAATAAATAATACACATTTTTAATATTTTTAGTTATTACTTACTATTTTATTTTCTATTTGAATA
>CAJVPP010003590.1:0-11258 GCA_910592005.1 Funneliformis mosseae | reverse complement strand
AATTCTATATTATGGATTTATATAGCTAGAAGGACTTCTGGCCTATGATTGGGAGCTTTCTGGATATCTTTTTTTTTGACTCTAGGACTCCCAAAATTGCTCTACTACTACTTTAAAAAAAGTGTGAGAAAATCATTTTTATGTAACATAACTAGATCAGGTTTAATCCTTTTTTTTGGTTTGGTAATAATGAAGGCAGGATCTTCAAACAAATCTGATAATCCTTTTCTTTTTCTATTATATATCTTTTTCTTGATTTGGTTGATTAATCAACAATATATTTTATAGGATTAAGTCAGATTCTTTCTTTTTATATAAAGATGGAGCTATATTTTCATACTACAAATTACATTAAACCCTTAAGAAAATACTATGGATTAAATAATAAAGCAATAATAAAAAGAATAATAAAAAGAAACTTTAATTATGCATCTGATAATAAATGAAAATAAAAAGGATCAAATTGTCATGTATCTGATTATACTGCCGTGATGAATTGACCAATCTGAATCTAAAAAAATCGCTCTAGAAGATAGAAAAAATTAAAATAAATAATAAAAAAGGGGATTAGTAATCCTAATAAATGCAAAAAAAAAGATCAAATCGTCACACACCAGACTGTGCCACTGTGATGAATTGACTGATTCAATTCTAAAGAAATTGCCCTAGAAAATAGAAAAAATTAAAATAAATAAATAAAAAAGGGGATTAGTAATTCCAAAAAAATGGATCAAATTATCATGCATCTAACTGCGTTACTGTGATGAACTGACTGATCTGAATCTAAAGAAATCACCTTAGAAGATAAAAAAATTAAAATAAATAATAATAAAAAGGGAATTAGTAATCTCAATCAATATATAAAAAAAGAATCAAATCATCATGCATCTGACTATACCGCTATGATGAGCCGAAGGTATCCAAAGTGTCGCATCTAAAAGGACGAAATCATTTTATATTTTTTTTAATGTCTCCCCTCCCCCTTTTTTAATTTTGTTTTTATCTTTTCATTTTTATTTAATTTATTAATTAATTTATTTTTTTTTAGTTTTTATACATACCATTTTTTTATTCCAGTTCAGATTAGATTTATAATCTGAAAAAAATCTGAACTGAACTGAAAATTTTCAGATTGAAATTTTTGCAATCCGAAACTGAACTGAAGTTGATCTGAACTGAAAATTTTCAGATTAATCTGAACCGTTTGAAGCTTTATTCACGTTAGGCATGATCATAAATTCCATTATGTGTACTACAAATTCTAGTATCAGAATAGGTTCCCTTCTTACAAACAAGGCATATTATTCTAGAAAGAGCATTAAAATATCTGAAATATCCTAATTCACGCTAGCATCCTTTTTCACAAATCGAACTATCTCTCATATTAGCAGGTTAAAAAATCCATACTAGGTAATTTTGATACTAATAATATTAAAACTTTATCTTCACTTTTATTATAGATATTCAAAAATGTGTTATACCGGTCTAGAGCATAAGCTATATCATCTTTATTTTTTTTTGTGCCTCTCTAGCCAGTTTTTCTTATAAATAAGTTTGGCATGATCTGTACAAAAATTAATCTGAAAATATGTCAGCTTATTACAGAATATACATCTTTTTTAGGCAGTGATTTATAATGTCTGATACATTTGGTCTCACGCAAGCATCTTTTCTTGCAAATAGACTTATCTTTTTTGATATATTGGCAAAACCAAGATGGTAAATTAGAAGTAATCTCTTTAGAGTCCTCTGAATTAGCTGTATTTCTACTAAGATTCATAGTACTTCTTTTTGGAAAAGTTATTAAGATTAATATATATCAAACTTCCTTTTATTTTTTATTATAAATAGATCTGATAAATATTTGAAAATATAACACATATCTTTCAAAAAAATGGAAATTATTTTTTATTTTAAAAATTTGATTTTCTTAATATATATATACTAAAAAAATTCTACTAATCTACTTATCATTGACATAGTTACCAAAATGGCTACCTTAAAGACCCAAAACTTAAAGCTAATAACTTTGTATTAGTATTAGAGCAATTCCTAAAAAAGTATAATCTTTTGACTGACTCTACCCTAGAACAATTAAGCAAACATGCTTCTGAACTTGATGCTTTGCTTCCTGATTAGATGGCTCACAGATGCATTAAAGTTACCCTTGTTAAAGACACTGATAATAGACATTCATTAGTAAAGAGCAGATAGAGGCTCTCTTACCAGATAAGAGAAAGAAAAACCTTATTATTAAGGGAAAGGCAGAATACTGTGCTAAGGCTGGTGATTTTGTAGATATTATCACTAATCATTAGACAGTGAGTCTGAAAAATAAAGATGAAAATGAAATCATTGCCAGTGTTTCGCATCAGTTAACATTTTATGTAAAGTTAGCAGAAGGTGGTGTAGATCCTGCAATTATTAAAGAATTTGTTAAAGACAAGAATCTTATCTAAGATTCTAATAAAATTCAGAAAGAACGAACTAAAAAATGAATGGCTAATCTAGACAGAATTCTCATATATTTCTCCTTAGCAAATGTGAGTAAAAGGATTCAGAACATGAATATTTCCAAAATTCCTACTAGAGAGAATCTTACGGATGTGATAGTGATGTTAAGTATGAAACCTGCGAAAGTAAGATCTCTTCAGATCAATATCTATGAACTGGACTCTTTGAATATTCTATTATAGTATAAAGAAGGCTATTTTTGGTACTGTACTAGCTATTTAAAGAACAGAGGAGAAAAGAAGAAGAATCCTGATCCTCAACCATTTCTTTCTATGAAAAAGAATCCAGAACGTGCAAGAGAATTACTTACTTAGATTCAAGATGCAATTAAGACTAAAAAGTTATCTGATCCTGTTTTTACTGAATGTGAAACACGTAATGCTTGACCATTTAATGAATTTTTAAAGCAAGAATCTTATAAAACTATACCTAAAAAATTAAGAGATTATGAAAGTAAATACGCTTCCAGAATTTATGGTAGTAAGAATCTAACTCTCCAGCATCTTAAACTACTTTCGAGAATCGCATTAAATCAAGAATCTGACTGCCTTGATGTAAGTGATAATTATACTATAGGTGATACAGAATCAGAGGAGTCCAGCTCTAAATCTGACCACAACCTAGAGCTAAAATCAGAGTCTGTGAAAAATGATGAAATTTCTGAAATTATCAATATATATAGCTACTAACAACGCGCCTTTAGCAAATTTTGCTAGATCTATCACTAATATGCGTAATTTTTCTGAAGGTGCTTTACTATTTTTTCGAGATCGCATGATCCTGAAAATCTAATGACTTTATAAATTTCTCTTGGTAAAATGTTACAGTCTCTATGTATATATACTAACTAATTTTTGAATATTTCACTTCTTGTATAAAATTTATCAATCATATCATTCGAGCTTGAAGTATTGAAATAGCGTATCGTTAAACTTGAGGCTAAGAATGTTAAGCTTGAGGTAGAAAAAGCTGAACTTTTAAAGCAGATTGTGAAGAAAAATACTAGACGTGATATTAGAGTTGAAAAACTGAAGCAAAAAAATAAGGAGCTTGAGATCAGACTTGTGATAGTAAAACAGATTTTCTTACTAGTAAAAGAGCAGTCATATAATGATAATCCTTCTGATAATAGTATATCTAACTTTAATTCAGTTACAGAGTATTATGAGAAATCATTGATGGATGTGGAAACAACTAATTCTCCTGAAGAGGTTTGCTATAATAAACAAGAACTAGTGATAACAGTATCTACTAACTTTGTGAAGTGCTTGCGAAATATCTTAATAGTTAACGACAAATCATTGAAAGAGAAAGATATAAATAGTTTTTTGCTTAAGGCTCATAAGAAAATTGTTAGTTATGTGATAAGGCAGAGAAAACGAAAGGAAAAACTTTAACGTGAATTGACAATTGCCAACCCATTATATAACTTTGAAAAAAATGACCAGGTGATTTCAGAAATTTTGAGAGAATTTGAAAAAACTGTTCCCTCAGAAAATGATCAGAATCATATGATTTCAGGTGAATCAGATCTTCTATCGTGAAGCAAGACAATAATATGATTTAAGAGAAATTGCTTGATAAAAATCAAATTGTAGAATAAAGTCTAATACATGAATTATATGTACTTATATTATTTGAAGAGATTTCAGATAGACAAGATTATGTTAAAATCATCAGCTTTTACATTAGTTTGGAGAATATGATTTCAGATTTTGTCCAGCACTTATCTTATTTATTTGAAACAGCAATAAAATCCAGTCAGCAGAAAATATTAGATTGGTACAATTATTCCTTTGAATTTAAGAATAAGATAGGTACTCTTACGACTGATGGTAGAATTAAGGATAAAATAGTAAGATCAATAATTTACAAGAAAATGAAATTATTTCTCTCTATTAAAATCACACAAGTTAACTTACACAAAAAAACTTATAGGGTTAGAAAACATCTCATATTATTTTGAAAAAATGGGATTGAAATAGATAAAATTAAGCTGGTCTCATATAACACAACTAAAATTTTGAAACTAACTAATGCACAAATCTAAAATATCATAAATCAAGTAAAAAAGTATACTAGCAAATATCAGAGTCATGTAACTTTAAAAACTGTTTCCTCAGAGGACGATCAGATTAAGACTAAGGTAAGTATATCAGCAAATATATTACCTTTACCTCAATTTAAGAGTCTATTCTATGACCGCTCCTATTTGCGTAATAAAATATTGAATTAATATCCTACTTTATATAGAGAATTTAGTAGTGAAAATTTCAATGATTATGGCATTACTGATGAGATATCATGCCTATTATGCAGTTTAGATCATGATGATGAGAAAAGTATAAAAGGTATATATAAATTCAGATCTTACTTTATTAAATGTAAACAGCGTGAAATTGAGATAACTGCATAGTCTCATTACTCCTTTCTTATATTATAGATACTTCGAAAGATGATTTAATTATTTTTTTGGAAATATGATAAAAAATAGTAGACAGCTTTCTATTCAGGAATTTAAATTGATCTGTAATCATATAAAAAGGCAATATAAGAAAGTTCGATAAAGTATTAATCTCTAAGTATCTAGATTGGCTTGTCAAATTAACTGATTTACTATGCATTTTGATGGATAAGATTTGGTCTAGCTTATATAAAAAATATAAAAAAGAAACTGAATATGATCTATAGCAATTATTAAAAACGCATATATCAGAAGCCCATACATCAAAAGCCAGCCTTCTCATAAATTTGAAGCCAGAAAATAAAGTATCCTATTTATCTTTTCCTGAACAATTTGAAGAAAATAAGCCCATCACTTTTGAAGCCAAACCTAATCTAGAATTAATTATCAAGTCTGTCTAAGAACATTTCACATATCTGAAATTCTGAAATAGTTTCAGAGGGATTGATAATTATAATTTTGCATCACCTCAACTGTGGAGCTTACCATGTCTTATTTGTGATGGAAAACATGGGAATTATGGATTACATGGCGAATGGTATGGAACAGAATATTATCTTAGCTGTAACTCTTCAAGCAATAAATTCAAGTTTACAATCGTAGCTACATGATAGCATTGTTGCACTAGATATTATTCCGCAGTGTAAACAAAAATATGTATTTTTTTTTTATTTACAATCAATAAAGCTAAAGTACATTAAACACAATATATTTATATGTCATATTTAGTATGTGTTGAGGAGAGTATGAGATGTGTTTGTATGCTAATATTTCTTAATCAGTTTTTCATCTGTGAATCGATACTTGATAAAAATGCAGTATTGTTTAAAAAAAGTCATCATGTATTACGAAAATAAGTCATTACTACTATATCATTTATTCTCGAAACTTCTCGCATATACTCAAGTTTTATATGTATTAATAATAAAAAAGATCTTCTTGTTGATTCAGAAACACGATCCCAGCATCTATTACAATTTTAAGGAGTATCCATTGAGCTAATTTCATGATAAATCATAATAACGTAATTTTCCCAAAGATTTATTCCAAAAATCGATTCTTAAATGCACTACAAATCTTATAAAAAGGTGAAGCTTTATTTAGTGAATCCTTTTATCCGCCTTGTGCAAGTAAAGCAAAAAAGGATCAAACTTATTACTATTAATCTCAACAATATCAACAATCAATCAAACGAGTATATTCCGCAAAGCAATAACAAAGTCAGTTTGTTTAATTTCTTGGCTTGATTCTAGAAAATCGTCATCACGATGCTAATCATTTTTTCTGGCTCTATAGATGCTCAAAGATAAAGCAGACATATTACCTTTCTTGATTCTTTCTGCATATTTGATATTTGCCGTGATCGTTGTCACGTGACTAATCAGATATATATATATTTTTTATCACCTGATACAGTGTGCAATATATCGAATAAAAATTTTCTGAATTATTAATATTTGACGCAGTATCGAACTGATGATAAAAAAAATCGAAATATCTTTATTGCAATGCATTTAAGCAACAAAATTTATTGATTATGAGGCGATGTAGAATATTATAAAAATGAATTATAACGGTAAGTGTGAATTGTAAGCCCTCTTCTTGTTTTATTTTTTTTAACTCATTGCTAATCTTAAGAATTCTTCCTATAGATTTGAAATCATTTCATTTCGAGGAAATTCTCTTGTGAGAAATAATCTTACATAGTCTGTGTGGGTGGGAGTGATATAGTAATGTTTCTAGCGAAACTGTTTTTTGATTGGCGAAATATTTCGCCTTTTAGAGTTAAATTTTGAAATTCTGCCCAAACTTCCGTAACTTCTGAATTTTGCCAAAATTTCCATTAATTCTGCAATTTCCATAATTTCCGTAATTTTTGAAACTCCGTAACTTCTTAATAGAAAAATTAGCAAATTTAAATAATATCTAATTTGTAAAATTTAAAATTTAAAGTTTTAAACAGTTATTAAATTTACAATTAATAAAGAATTATTGAGCAATTAACAATAGTTAAAATTTAGGGTTAAAAAATCAAAAATTTATTATAAAATCATATTAAATGCACTGAAAATGTACATGAAAAGAAAACTTTACATGATTACATAGAATTAACTATTTTTTCAGCTTCAGCAATTGGATCCCATTCTATATTAATGTCATTTTCTTTTTCAACTACATTTTGAATATTTCGTTCTCCCTCTAAATTCTCTTCCAAACTATCCTCAATAATTTTGTCTAAATTATTAATGAATACATCTGCATCTAAATTCAAGGTATTACTAATTATTAAATCACTTTCCTCACCAAATGAATTTACTTCTGTATCAATATCGTTATCATCATCCATAATTTCGATAAGATCTTCATCTGCATTTAAATATGTATTAACCAAAATTTCACAAATTTCCTCGCTTGTTTTTTCTATACTGTAATATGGCAACTCTTGCTTAGCATGTGCATGATAATAAGCTGACAATTTGTACATATTTCCACTTTGTTTAACCCTAATTGTGCTTTCCTTTTACCATATATCCAGCCAAGATTAGACCAAATCCGTTCACATCCAGCTGCATGGGGAGTAATTGAGAATAGTTTAATTGCTAGTTATACTAAGTAATCCTCTCCCTTGGGAAAATTATCTTTCATAGAAATCCACCAAAAAATTGGCAGTTCAGACTTGCCTAAATCAATATCAAATGGAATTTGACGCATGCGAAATAATTTCATCTGATGCATTAATTTATATTGTTTAGAATTTGTTTTTCCCATTTTTCTGAAAATTTTTTCTGCAGTTAACAGAAATTCTCAAAAAGTCCCTTGTGCCCAACAAATTTCTAAATGAACAATAAGATTAATATTTAATTTTTAATTTTTTTAAAAAAGATAGATTAATATACTAACCTTTATAACCTAGATGCAAGAAGAAACACAATAAGTATATTGGATCAGCAAATTCAATATAACGTTTATTAAAGATTGTAATACATTGATGACAGAAAATACGATAGTCATTTTGAGATAATTTGTTTATTGTAACTCTAAGCTGAGCTAATCCAATGAAACAATCCACAAGTATGTATGACTGTGATTCTAATCTTAAAATTGCTTTTTTGATAGGATGTAAAGCAAATGCTAATGCATGTACATCATTAAAAAAGACACAAGACCGTAAAACTGACAAAACTGCTGATAGAAGAAGGTCAGCATAATCAGATCGTAACTACAATAAAGTAAATAAATAAAAAATAATTTTATAAGTTAAAGAAATTAAATAGTATATGAACATAGATAAATAATAATTTTAATATTTACCTTCTCTAAAACTTCTTTATAACGCTTAATAGAATCAACACAGTCAAACATTGTATACTATTGAGTATTGACCTATCGTTTTAAACCACCTCCATTTAATTGACAGTTTTTGGCCTTTTTTTTTAATGCTGAACCTATCAAATATAAATAAAAACTTGAGTATTTATTATAACAATAATTAATGGGGTAGCAGTATCCTAAGACATATTAATATATTAATATATTAATATGTCCTAGGATACTGCTTGTTTAAGACTAATATGTCCTAGGATATTATAATCTATCAATTAATATGTCCTAGGATATTATAGTCTATCAATTAATATGTCCTAGGATGTTATAGTCTATCAATTAATATGTCCTAGGATGTTATAGTCTATCAATTAATATGTCCTAAGACATTATAATCTATTGATTAATACGTTTTAAAGATGGGGTCTATTTTTCCTCTCTGTGACCTGTTGGTTAGTAAATATGAATGGGGTGTGCACCTGTTTGCTTGCCTTTCTAGATGTCAAAATATGGTAAAAAAATATTGTGTCGGGTGGTGCAATAAATTTGTGTTTAATTTTAGCTGACACTATGCCATAATTTCAACCGATTTTTAGGACACGTGATTTGAGGATCCAACTCGGCATCATGATAGTGCTATGGTAGTGATCTAGAACTGTCATGAAACTGGTGAAGAACTGGCAAGGTGCTAGTGTAGTTCTATTAATTCGTCAGTTTTAGACCTCTTATATGCCAGCTTGGATGCTAAGTTCTTATGTCCAAAGTTTTGGCCGAAATTATAGAATAGTGCTGGCCAAAATTAACGAAATTTACTACGCCTTACTGTGTCATAATCACGTGTTCAGTTCTTTGCCAGTTCCAGGTACTTTCCCGTCACTTTCAAGTAACTTTTGAGTAATTTTCGAGGGCCTAGTTTAGTGGTCAGTTGGTTAGAGGATCGGAGGTGTAATTTGCATTATATTGATCAGCCCATATATTTTCCTTTTTGATTGCCATCTCTTGATTGCTGGATGAGACACGAAGTGTCGAATTTGCAATCCATCTATTTGCTGAAGATGTGTTGCAATCCATTCACTCACTTTTTGATTGCTGGTGAGACACATACGAAGTGTTAGTGTTGTGCTATTCTTGCAATCCTGTCTTTTGTGACCCTTTTGATTGCTGAGAATGAGGCATGAAGTGCCGAATTTATGCTCATTCTTGCAATCCCGCTCCTTATATGTCCTTTTTAATTGCTGAGTGAGGCATATGCGGAGTGTCAAATTGGTTTAGGCTATACTGTTTTCATACTATTTTTCATGTATTCTCCTGAATCTTTCTGCCTTCCTGACCTCTTTCTTGCCTATCACATGGTGACCCGGATGCACCAAACTTATCTCTCTCTTTCCTATATATAATTCTGCACATCTGGGTCACCTAAATTTGCCACGCTTTTGGCTTCTAGACCCTGTTCCTATATAGTTTCTACTTCAGGTATCTTTACATCGATTGCTTTGGAGTATTATTTAGTATATTTATTGCATGTTCATGTTAGTAATCTGATTAGAGGTCAGAATGGCATATACTTTTTTATTTCGTTTTGAGTCATACATATTACATTTTTTATTTTGAAGATTTGGGAAATTTACATGTAATTTTATACTTAGTATTTTACAATAAAACTTTCTAGGTATTTCAATAATTCGTCTGAAGCAGATATAGACGAGATCATCGAATTATATGGATAAGTATTCTTAGCTGAAATTGCCATACCTCCGCTAGAATACTTATAATATTATTTATATATTTTTTTCTTGTGCAATAATACCGGCTAACTTCAATCTCTATCTTCGAACTTCTGACCTCCGATCATATAACCCGGCCTCAGATATGCCTGAAAGTGTAAATCACTAGTCTGAATATATCGGTCACTTTTTTCTTTCAGCTTGGCGCTCCATAAATTCCATATTTTTTTCCTGACTATGAACCATATAATTGCAATAAGTAATAAGGTAAGTATGGAATATATTAATATAGGCGACATTAAGGAGTCCGCAACAATAGGAATGACCGATACTAGAGGTATTGCTTAGGCTGATGATACCACTTCTGCGCCATCCAATTGCTTCGCAACCCTTCCTTCGAAATAAAGTTTTCGAAATTTGCTGGTCGACTATGAATGGATTAATCGGGTAGGATGTCTGTCTGGCTTCTCGAAACCATCTCATCCTGGGGTAATAGTTCTTGCAAAGCCTCTAATATATTTTCTCTAGCAAAACTTTTATCGAGTTCTATAACCTTATCTTCAAGACCACGCTCATAGACGAGAGGTCTCAAATCGTCACTGAGCCAACCTGGTAGCTTTTGCGTTGAATCGTTCATAGGCGAGGGTGAAGGATCAGAGAGATCTTCTATTTCCTTATTTTTCTTTGAGATTATCTCTTGGAGACGAGAATTTTCCTTCATTAAGTTTAATCGCGCTGAAGACAAAGCATCTATTTCCCGACTGGTTATCTCATGTGTCGCTTCTATCCCTTTTTCTATGCATTTTATTTCATGTTTTTTTGAATTAAAATCCTCCTTTACCCGTTCCAATTCAAGCCTGAGAAAATCAATTTCTTTGGGTTCAAATGAGTTTATTTGGGCCGGCTTCTTTATCACCCCTCCCACTACATTCGAATCATGGAATACTGGATCCAGTTTCAAGTCCTCCAATTTACCTTTCAATTCAACTACCTTAGTTTCGAGAGAAAGAATCTTGACCTTGTCAGTGGATGAAGATTTTTGGGCCAAAGTTGCCTCTCTTTTTAGAGTTTTAATATTTGATTTAAGCGATTTGATTTTAGCAGTATATTTGGTTTCAAGTTCACGTTGACTCTCAGAATGAGACTTCCGTTCAAAAATAAGTTGGGATCTAACTTTAGTGCTAGACGCATTTAACTGGCTAATCTTATTTCCAATATCCTCCTCTCGCTCT
>CAJVPP010003589.1:0-11260 GCA_910592005.1 Funneliformis mosseae | reverse complement strand
ACTGTTTAGTACAGACGCGCCGACAGAGGCAGTACTAGTCTTTTGTTTGTTAAATAATTATCTGCACGTATCTCACCTAGTTTATCGTAATTCTCTTTATTTTCTTGTCTCGTATCTTTATTCTTACTCTTCCGTGAGAAGGAAACCTTCTGCTAAACTGTGATATCGTAGGTGATTTACTCGCGATCTAAAAGAACTGGCGTAACAATAATCTAAATTTCTAATAAAATTTTTATTAGCTAAATTTAAATTTAAATATAATAATATTCAAAATTCTATAACAACTTTACTATTTCAGTCTAATTTGCAAACTAAATAATTTTATAATCTTGCTATTATATTAATTTTATAATAAGATTACATATTACTATTCTTAATTATTATTTTTTACTATATATTTAGTTATAATAAAAATAATATTTTTTATAAAATAATAAACTAATTATTTCTTGTTTTTTAGTAATATTAATTAAAGATAGTGTCTCAATTAGTTGTAACAGGTAATAAATAAGTATCATAATATTGTAATAGATTATAATATTATTAAAATTAAGTTATAATAAATGATAAATAAACATCTCAATATTGCAATATCATCTTTAATTATAATATATTATTTATAAAATATAGGAATTTTTAATTTTTGAGGTCTTATATCTAAATACTTATTATTATCAGAAGTATTATTATTCTTTATTATTATAGTTTTTAATAATTTTAATTTCTTTTTATAAGCTCTATAAGCCTATTAAATAAGCATTGCATGAAAGTTTTTTATATTAAACATTTGTATTTTATTATTTTCATAATTATTTGAATAAGAATCTCTTTGATTATAATATAATCTTTCTATCTTTTTTTATATCTTAGAATTTATTTTTATATTTATATTATATTACATAAAGTAAATAATTATAGTAATAATAAAGAAGCAGTATAGTTTACTTTTAATATAACAAAGTAACTATTCTATAACTCAAATTTATTATAACAAGTTAGTGAAGAATCTAAAGGATTTAATTTATTATTTCATTATAAAGAAAGAAAATTGACATATTTAATTAGTTAAGTATTATGTAATTTATTATATCAAAATTCATTATATCAAGAGTAGACTATAATTTTTATGATCATTTTTTTTAAATATTTGAATAGTATAAAAATTATAGTTATTTAATAGTTTATAATAGTTTATAGTAATTTATTTAAAAGAATATCAGTATTTAAATTTATATAGGTTTGAGTTATAAATGATATATATAGTTATGTAAGAAAAAGTATATTATATATACAGAGATTAGTGATTTATTCATAAATATATTAATTTTTATAAATTAATAATAAAAGTATATAATAGTACTTTAAGCAAAAAATAACATAAGGTAAATTTATAGTAAGATAATAATATTCAAAAATATTACAAAAGACTTAAAAACTCACCTTTTAAACTAGATTTTTCTTAATCTTTTATAATTAAATCTTAATCTATTTAAAAATATTTAGGCTATTTTGAAAAAGATTAAAAAAATTAAAAAATAATTACTTAAAAAATAATTTTAAATGAAGTTTTTCTAATGTGATTCATAAAAAATAGAATAATCTTAATAACTCTATATTAATTAATTATATTAATAATATATCTAATTGAATATAAATATATATAATATAATAAAAATATATTATATATTAATTACTGATCTGATAAATAATCAGATTACTTGATTAAAATTTAATATAAAATCATTATGTAATTAATAATAGTAAAATGCACTTTCATTAAAATCTGCATATTTAATCTTTTATATCTATTTTAAATTATAAAAAATAACTACTGTCTCTCAATATTATTTAGAAATTATATTATAGATTTTTTACTGTTAGTTGGTAGGTTTTTATAAAAATAAAATCAGCTTAAAACAAACAAATATGCATTTAATATGCATTAATATATAAATCAAATTTAAACTTAATCAAAAAAAATTTATTATTTAAGTAGTTAATAATAATTTAAAGCCTGATTATATATGTAAAATAGATATAAAAGCTTTAATTTATTTAACATTAAGTTCAGTAATAATAAAGTTTATATAAAAAATTTTGATGCAAACACATTTTTTAGACTAAGTGTTTTAGGTTTTAATAATAAAATAATAGCTAAATAATTATAGACCAAAGTTTTATTTTTTCTCTTTTAAATTATTATATATAATATTATAATTTTTGTAATAACACTTAGTAATTCAAATTAAGCAGAATGGAATTTTGTAGGTCTTGGCTACCATTCATCTTTTTTTATAAGTATTACAGACAATATTTGATAATATATTAATCAATAATAAATAATAAATATAAAATAGCATATATTATTAAGAAAATAAAATTTAAACTTATACTGTAATTAAGAATATAATGCAGAAGATTGCAGATCAAAATGTCAAACATACTAAACATATTTGATATATAGGATATATTTGATAAATCAGACATAACTAATATATTAGATAAATAAGATATATTAGACATATTTAACTTATTTGTTATATCATTTTATGCATTAAATTTAATATAAATAGAAAATGATAAAATCATATAAACTTCAGTTTGACTTTTAGTTTTACTTTAATTTTACTTTTAGATACACATTTAGTGGTTCATTTAAAGGTAACTAGTTTAACTCTCATGTTTAGTATTTTTAGTTTCTTTACTTTATTTTCTTATTTTCTTATTTCTTTTTTTGCTTTCTTATTAATAAACAAATTATTATAATTCTGAATCAATTAGATTGTCTTACTTTTAGTATTATTGAGTATACGCTATCATATAAATTACAAAGCTTAAATTTAAACTATATTAAGTTACTATATAAACTTTAAAAAAATCATTACTTGAATACCTATCTAATAGTTATGATTTAATAGAATTATATATTAATATTTGATGATAATAATAATGATAGGATCCTCTTTTTCTATTTACATAATACTATAAGAAACACTTCAAGAATAACTTTAAAAATTTCAATAAAACTATTCAGCTATATATAACAAACAAAAATGTAACTTTAGAAAAACTACTGGTAATTTTACTCTAACAAATGATCCATCTTATATCGCTTGTAATCCACCTTCTAAAGAGATACCTAAATCTTTTCTTAATTTTTTTGAGTAAGCACAAAAGTTTTAAAAACATTATTATATATTAGCAAGAGTTTAAAAACATTTTAGATTACATCTATCATAGACACTACTAGCATATAATACAAAAAATAGTACTGTAAAAATGGAAATCTCTGATTGATTTTATAAATATCCGATAAATTTTGTCAAAACTGAATATTTTTCTAGATAAAAAAATTCAACAATTTTAACTTTACAATAAATTGATTTAATTTTATAATCTCTAAATAATAAATTTTATCAAAATAATTTTAGCAATTTGAAATTTATAATGTAAACAAAGAATTTAATGTTTTAAATTAAATAAAAAAATTTCTTTTTTTTGATGATCTGATAAATTTATTTGAAATCAGATATTTTCTAGAAAATTTTAAAAGGATCTAATAAAATTTTATGTAACCAGATATTTGTTCAGAAATTTTGCTATTCTATTTATATCTTACTAGCGCATAAGCAATATATTATAAATAAACACTTAATACTCTTAGATATAAGAAAGTATCAATACTAACCTTTGAATAAGTAGTTAAATATTGCATTCAAGTCTAAATTGAAACTAAAGTATTTTTAGAAAAGATTCTAAAACGACCTACTCACTTATCTTAATTTATTATTCTTAAATCTAAGTTATAATCTTTTCCCTTCTAGAATGACTAATCCAAAACTTTAAAATTAAAAAACATGATCATTAGAACTACTTTAATTCTCTTTTAATCGATGTTTCAGATAAAGTAATATTAAAAATAATTTTAAAGGATTAGAAGAACAAAATTTTATCACAGATGATGAAATAGTTAGACATAACTATAGATTATTAGACTTATACCTCTAAATCTAACTTTATTATATCATAATAATCAGGTAACAGAACTTCTGAAACTTGTTTTAATAAAGAAAAAGATGTAGAACAAAAAGCTAATAAATAAGACACTTCTATATCTAAATCTTAAAGAAGCCTAATACTTGAAGAATCTGAAAAGAAGGTAAAGATGATTAGAAGATAATGTTAGTCTACCTCTTATAATAGTTTTTCTCCTTCCAGTTTTAATAATAAAAATATTTCTGATTATAATAATGAACCTAATGAATATCTCAAATAAATAAATCAAGTAGAAATTGACAATACTAATTCTCCAAATGAAATGTTTCAAATGCTTAGAGAATTATAAAGAATACTTCATTTAGTAGGATTTTTTAAAAGATCACGAGAGGCTAAATATATAGACTTACTCACTTTTAAAGAAGGAGATCAAGACCCTCAAGATTGGATTAAGAGATATAATAATACTTGTATTACAAATAGAATTTCAGGTAAAAGACATTTAACTTTGATACTATCATTCTTAAAAAAATCTTCTCTTACCTAATATAATAAACTTAAAATAGAAAAAAATTTTTATTATTAGAATAAAAATGAAAATAAATTGAAAAGACATCGTTCTTTTATTTACTACTTTCTTAAATATTACTATATAACTCATAGGTAAATATAATAGCATTTTGTATTATAATGATATAAATAGCATTCTGAACAATCAGTTGAGAAATATATATAGCTGAAATTAAATTCTTATACTTGAAGTTAGATCTTAATTATTATATATCTGAAGATAAGAAAATTGAACAATTCTTACAAGAATTTTGATTTGAATTTCTGACTGTAATAGCTGTTGTCACATCTTGTGATTTAGAGGAAATAATTGATTGAATTTGAGCTGTTAAGACTATTCTTTCTAAAGATAGTATCCTATCAGAATATTTTCTAAGTAAAACTTATTTAAATTAACATGATGAAGAAACTGAGTAAGAAGAAACTTCTAACATATAATAGTTAATTAAGAAGAATAATAAAAATTAATGAAGGAATTTAAACAAATGTTGATTATTACTATAATTAACCCTCATACTAATAATAGTTATCCTGTATATACTAATAATAATTAGAAAAATAATAATAGTAACAACAACTAAATATGTTATAATTGTAATTAATTCAAATATATTACCAGAAATTGTAGATCACAAAGCAATCAAAGTAACAATAGAAATATTTTTAGCAAAATAATAATAGGAATAACACTTTTTAGAATAATAATAAATGTTTTATTTGTAAACAAAATAAACATATAGCTAAAAATTATAATACTCTACCTAATAGACCCTGTCTATATTATTGTTAACTTAAACACTAGAGAAATTTATGTCTAATTAAACCAGTTTCAAACTTAAATAATAGATAATCACAATTCAGTCAAACAGATCAATAGGCTGCATTATCACAAAAAAGCCTAATGTATAATACTCCTAATTCATTCTCATTACCTTTTCCTTACAGACCTCAATGACATTTTCTTTTTCTAATATTTTAATGACTAATAATATATCTCCTTCTAATCTTTCCAATCAGTTTTTAAACTACTAAAAGTATCTCAAAAAGATAAGAATATCAGTTATTATATAAACCTTAAATAAAATTGATATACCTAAAGTTGTAAAAGCTGTTTATTATTATACCTTTTTTAGATAATAACCTATCTATTTAATCTTAGATTCAGACTTTATTATGAGTGTAATATTGAAAAAGTTTCTTATAACAATTAAATATAAAGATCAAAAGTTCTTTAATGATTATAATGATTAATATATAAGGTAAATATTTACAGCCCTTAAGAAAGGTTACTAATATCTCTATCTAGATTGATGATGTAGAAATCTCTATTAATATAGATATAATTAAGTCAAATGATTATTATATTATAGCTAAAAATTACTGGTTGACAAAATATCATGAATGACTTTACTGAGATTATTAAAAATTATTTTTTAATAGAACCAATAAGAATATCAAATTCCTATGACTTATTGAAAGAACCTCAATTTGATAAATTTTAACAACTTATATCTCTTTTTGAAAATTCTATAAATGATGAATATGAAAACGAAAATTTAACAATGTAGTAACATTACATGATACTAGAAGATAATGAAGAAGAATCAATTTTAGTCAAAAGTAATTCAAAATAAGTAATAATTAAAAAATAAAGTTATTCATCACAATACTTTGAAAGCCTGAAATAAAAAGTTTAATATCAATTACCTGAAAATTCAAAGTGAAATTTTAAAGAAAAAATTGAATAATTTGTAGTAGTTTATCTTAATAATATTATTATCTTTTCTTATATCTTTGAAGAATATATACAACACTTAAAATATATTTTCAAAAAATTAAGAAAGATCATATTGAAACTTGTAAAGATAAATATGAGTTTTATAAATTAGAACTTGCATTTTTAAAATACATTATTAGTGAACAAAGAATTTTGTCAAATCCTTTTAAAATTAATAAGATTAAGAATTTTTTAATTTCTAAAAACATCATAGAGCTTAGAGAATTCCTTGAGTTAGCTTCTTATTATTAAAAATTTATTCAAGAATTTTCTATAAAAACTGCCTTCTTATATTTATTATTGTGAAAAGAAAATACTTTTGTATAAGATTCTGATTCAACAGGAAACATTTGAATATTTGAAAAAATATTTAATTTTAACACTAATTTAAAATACCCAGACTTTAAGTAAAAGTTTTTAATATTCACTAATGAATCTTATATAGGACTTAGAGCAATACTAGCCTAAATTGATTACTAAAATAGAGAACATATAATTGCTTATGCTAATTAAAGTTTAAATAATACTAAATAAAATTATACTCCCACTAAATTAAAATATCTTACTGCAATTTGAAAAATAAAACATTTTAGATTATATTTATTTTACTAACTATTTGAGTTAGTCACTGATCACATAGTATTACAGTGGCTATTTAATAAACTTAATCTACCTAGAAAATTTATGAGATAGATAATTAGAATTATAGAATTCCCTTACAAAATTAAATATAGGAAAGGAAAAATACACTTTAACGTAAATGTTTTATCTTAACTTCCATCCCTTTTTAATTAAATAAATCAAAAAATAATAAATATAGAGTGAAAGCTAAAGTGTCAGTAACATAATTAATAACTCTAATAATAAAAATGGATTTAAAAACTTACAACTAACTTCTTTATCACCTTAACTTATCCATCAAATACTATTTTGCATAATAACTTGAAATTTGAAAATAATTATTCAAATATTTTCTTAAAAACTAACAACTTTATCATTAAAATCAAAAACAATTCTCATAAACTTTACTAGTTATTAAAACTACTGAAGTTAAAATCTTAATTTATAATATAAATAATAATAAACCACTAAGAAAATATTTAGGTTATGATATTACAGAGGGTGGACAAAAGTTTTTGTAAAACTTCTGTAAATATAAATTAATAATAATAACCTTATATAACCACAATAGCATACTATAATTATATGATATTCAGATGTTTATTTACATATTTAAATAAAAAAATACATGTTTTTATTTTTTTTAATTTTATTTCTTCAAAAACAAAAAAAAAATAGGAAGAAATAAAGAATTAACTAAAGAACAATGTGAAACCATAATTTACTGTCACTAACGTAATAATATTCTTAAAAGTATTACAGATACTGTAACTGCAAAGTGTTAACTTTATATGATATTATCAAATAATTTCATATTATAGGATCAACTAAATCAATGTTTCATTCTAAACGTTCACCTTTAATTACAATTTCTCAGTACAATTATCTTAAATGAATTGTGATGAATGATAAAATCAAAATCATCATTTATATTAAAGATGACGTTGCAACATTGTAACACTTATTTGTCACCTGTTGCAACTTAAATTTTAATAATGTTGCAATTCGTTGCAACATTGTGATGCTTATTTGTCACCTGTTGCAACTAATTGAGGTGCCATCTTTAATCTATATACTGCTAGAGTATAACAACTTTAAAAAAAGTCCAGGTAAGATATTTCAACCCAGGCTATTAGATGAGTCCTTCATTCAGTTGGATTAAAAAGTTATATTACACAAAAAAAACCTTTAATTTTACTAACGAATATAAAAGCATGTCTTATATGGTGTTTAGATCACCAAAATTAGACTAAAGTAAATTGGTCAAAAGTCATATAGAGTAATGAATCCATATTCTCTCAAATTTAATAAAACTGCTCTAGTAGGATATGATGAGAATCAGAGGAAGAATGAATTTTATCCTGTATTTCAGTTACCATAAAGTATAGCCTTAGTTGAATATACTAAGACTATTTCTCATGAAAGGGTATAAGGCTAATTTTTTCATTATCTGGAATAGAACTGGTAATTCACATGTTATTATTCTTCGTAAATATATAGTTCAAGCTATAAAAAATATTTTCAAATAATGATGGCTGATTCTAAAAAGATAATACTCAATCTTACAAATCAAAGATTACAATATCTTTTTAAGCAAAAATAACCTTTGTATATTATCTTAGCCAGCTTAAAGTCTCAATTGAGAATTTTTGATCTGAAATAAAAAAATATTTGCATATATAAAAAATCACTATCTAATCTCATTAAACTTAACTGATATATTAAAAAGGTATGAAAAGAAATCCTGAAGTATACTATCAAAAATCTAGTTGATAATATGTTACAATAAATTTAAGCTATAATTGTGGTAAAGGAAGGCCTGACTAAATATTAATTACTTAATATAAAATATAAACTTTTACTAGATCTAAATAAAATATTAATTGACTTTTTATTATTAATACTAAAAAATTTAAGTTTTATATTGTGTAAAAAAATTGCAAAAACTTTTATTTATCCTCTGTACTTATAATAAAATAATCTTTAAATATTACTAGCTAAATATATATTGAGTTATTAATAATTAAATAAAAACTTATGATATATGCTAACAGTAAGGAAGACCTAAACAAATGGAATCTTTACATCTAATAACCATTTAATTATATTAAAATAGATTATGTGGGATTCCTTTCTTGAACTACTAAAGGAAATAGATATATTATAGTTATTACCAAATATCTTACTAAATGGATAGAAACTACTGTAACCTCTAATTGTATTTTTCAAATAACTGCACAATTTATTTACAGTAAAATAATTTATTGTTACAGTACACCAAAAAAATCTTAACTAATTGAGATACATCCTTTCAAAATAAATTAATTGCTACTAAGATTGCTTGTTTAAACTCATTTTAAATTTAATAACTATAGTTTTACTAATTTTTTAATAAGATTTTAATATAGTTTTGCATTTTTATAAGCTGTAATATAGTTTTATCTTTTCCAGAATTTCGCAGATTTTTTTAATAATTTTATTATAATTTCACTAAATTTTATCTTTTTTTATTTATATAATTTGCAAAATCTCAAGGTTTTGTTTAATAATCTTAATTGCTGCTCTTATGCATATTATCAAAACTAATATAGATTATCATCTCTATATCACTCTCAAACTAACAGATTAACTGAATAGTTTAACTAAACTCTTTGTAATATTTTAGCAAAATATGCAAAATAATATAAAGGTAAATAGAATTCATATTTACCTTCAGCATTATTTATTTATCGAATTACTTAATAAGAAATAATCAAATTAGAGCCCTTTGAATTATTATATGAAAGAAAAATAATATTATCTATTAACTTATAATAGTAATGCCCTTTTTTTAAAAGTAACCTTTCACAAGCAGTATATAAACAACATCAGTTAATTTTTATCCAATTAGAACAAAGAAGACTTGATGCATAATAGAATATTTTACAATAATAATAATAATAATAATAAAAATATTACAATAAAAATTATCCTAGAATAAATTATCAAATTAGAAATAAAGTATTTAATATTTAATGTATCACAATCACATAAATTTAAAGATAAATTTAATAGTTCATTTTACATACATAATATTGTATGATCTGATATATACAAATTACGTATTTTAGATAGATAAGTTAGAAAGAACCTAATACATGTTAGTTTTTAAAGCTATATTTAAAAAGATTTAAGTAAATATTACAGATTATTATTGGTTAATTCATATTTTTTATAAATATAGACTTAACAATAACCCTAATAAAATTATTTGATAAATTTTTAAAATGGTAATACTAGACAATTTGTAGAATAATTTAAGAATAGAAAAGACCTCTCGACTACAAATATTCAGACCTTAAAGCTCTATAAAACTAACATAACTTTGTCTCAAAAAATGCAAATAATCTATTACGCTCTTTTATGATTGATGTGTATGAATAATCAATTTCTATTACTTGTCAATTCCTTTTATTAGAACAACTTCTTGATAATAAAACTCTTATTTCTGCTCAATGTACTCTATAGGTCTCTATTATTACTACATATCATTATCAAACTGCTATATGAGTCTTTTACCTGTTTGAAAATCTTAGAGTCTAACAAATCTTTGGTATTTAGTTACTTACCTTAATAATAATTTAACATTTAAAAATAATTGAATATTAAGCCTTAATAATTAAAGCTTTAAATCTTTCTGCTGAATCAGAAATCTTAAAGAAGAAATAATGTAATCAGATTAGATTGATAAATATAATATAAAAGATTGCAAATCAAAATATTAAATATACCAAACATATTTGACTTATTTGTTATATCCATTTATGTATTAAATTTAATATAATAAGAATGATAAAATCATGTAAACTTTAGTTCAAATTTTAGTTTTACCTTAGTTTTACTTTTAGATATAAATTTAATAGTTCTTTTAGAGATAATTAGTCTAACTTTCACATTTAATATTTTTAGTTTTTTTATTTTATTTTTTTATTTTCTTATTTATTTTCTTTATTTCTTTCTTATTGTTAATAAATATATTGTTATAATCCTAAATCAATTAGATTGTCTTACTTTTAGTATTGTTAAGTATACACTATTATATAAATTATAAAGTTTGAGTTTAAATTATATTAGATTATCATATAAACTTTAAAAGAATTACTACTCAAAAATTCTATCTAATAGTCCTAATTTGATAGGATTATACAGTAGCGATCATAAGTATCCGACCGCCTCTAACTTCAGCTACAAGTAAGTAAATTCAAAAATTTTTTTTTTATTTAAAAAATACATAACCAACTAACTAAAATTAATACA
>CAJVPP010003588.1:0-11262 GCA_910592005.1 Funneliformis mosseae | reverse complement strand
ACATCATCTACTGTGAGATCATTATTGATCGACAGATCCCACATGATATTTGGAGTTGCAATTTCTTCCGCTGACAATGTATAATTAACATACATAAATACAAGTTTTATATCTGATTGACATTATTTGCATATACAAATCAATTAAATATCTTTATTAAATAAGTTAAATTTTTAACCAATACATCTGATTGATAATCAATTAAATAATCTTTACTAAAATAGTTAAATAAGATGATTAATAATATAAGTGATATTAATTAAATAATCTTTACTAATTTGGTTAATATTTTATGCATTTTTTTAAAATATGCATTATATATAAATAAAAAAATTTATTTTGTATTAAAAATTTTATTTATAAAAGTATTATTTCAGATATTAAAAAAAAAAAATAAAATTATATAAAAAATAAAATTATATAAAATTTAAAATTTAAATTATTTATACAGTATGTCTATTTGTTACACAAATTAAAATTCAGTTATATTCCTTTTAAAATTATTTAAACATCTCATTATAAATTATAAATTTGAAATAAGAAATAAGGTATAAATCTAATAAGATTTATCGAGTTAGTTTCTTTTTTGTTAAAATTTTGCTAAAATTAATTTTATAATTTAATTATAAAATAAATTATCATACAAGATAATAATAATAAACTTGATACTATAGTAGAGACTGAAATCTCTCCAAGAACATATAGTTTAATTTAGAAACATTTTAGAATAGAAAATGAAAAAGTAAAGTGCATATATTATTTGTGAGTATATATTTATTTTTTATATTATAAAAAATATTTTATTTATTAATATTTTAAATATTATAGTAGTATTAGAAAAAATTATCATCATATAAATTTTAATACTTATCCTATTACTATTAGTGAGTTTTATTTATTTTATTTATTAATTTTAATTTATAGATTATTAATTTATTATTATGAACATATTAATACCATATAAAGTCAATCTTACTGCGTTACAAAGATTGATGAATGATCAACATTATTAAAATTATTAACATTTTAATTTAGTTAACATTTTTATTTTATTTATTTTATTCTTATATTTTATTATTATTATTTATTATATTAGTATTATCGTTAAATTATAATTTATCTTTTATATTTATCTTATCATTATAAAATAGTTTAGCATTAAATAGTAAATTCTTATAATTGTATTTTTGTATAAATAAGATAGAAACTTATCCTTGCAAAAGGGTAGAGATAACAGTATAAACTTAATAGTTCAAGTTTAAGACTTAAAATTCAAGGTTAAGAATTGCTAAGCATATAAATCTCTACAATAAAAGAATCTTTTTTAAACTACATATATTAAAATCCTTCAACGTGTCAATTATATTTATCGTATTTACAAGTTGTTAAAGTTATTTTTACTCATCTAAAGTATAAACTTAAGGTTTATTGTAATAGGATTTATTCTACAGTAATTTAGTAGTTTCTTGTACGTTACTTTCTATTATTAAGTCATAGTTACTCTAAGTTTGACAGGCTGAGCGTAGGGTTAACAATGTAAATATATTTAAAATTCCTATTATTTTTAGTATTAAAATCTATAATATACATTTAAAATAATAAAATTTTATTAAAATTTAAATAATTGAATAATAAATTAATAATTTCTTACTTAATAATAAACTTTAGCAATATTTAATTTTTTTAGATTTTTTTTGTTAAAGAATTTTTATAAAATGAATAAGTTATATATTTTAAAATAAATAAAACTATTTGATTTTATTTTATTAATTTTTTTATAGATTCTTTAATATAATTATTAGAAATTTTACTATATATAATCATTATTAATAAGTTTTAATATTAAATTAATAGGAACTAAAATTAAAAACTTTAAAAGAAAATAAAAGTTTAATTTATTAATAAAATTACATATTAAATAGATAGATATATTGATTAAAATAAGTTTAATATAGTAATCACATATTAAATAAATAGATATATTAATCTTATTAACTTATACTAAAAGTTTTTTATTAATGTTTTAAATAATAAAATTATTTTTAATCTAAAATATTATTTTAAATTATATATATAATAAACTATTACTATTTTTTAATAATAATATTTAAATTATATTTTATATATTATTTTATTAATATAACAAATTTTAATATAATATATTTTATAATATAATGAATTTTTGGTATAATACAGATTTTTTATATTAAAAAAATCTTATTATATCAAATTTACTAGTATAAAATTGTACAAAGAAAATTTTGTAAATACATTAAATAAAATGATTCTTTTTATAACAAATTTATTTATAAAAAATTTTTTATTAATACAATAAAAATTTTAAAAGATTAATATTACTTTAAAGAGAATCAGTTCTATAAAAGAAAATAAAAAAGAAAATTAATAAATATTTTTAAAGAAAACTATTTACTCTAAAGAGAAGAAATCATCTTAGTTGATTATTAAGGTTTAAAAAAAGCTAATTCTAAATAAGTGCAGAAAAAAAATTAATAAATGTTCTTAGAAAAGTCTACCTATCTTAAGAAGGAAGAATATAACTTACTAATTGATTTTTAAAGTCAAAGAATGTCAGTTCTAAAAAAAAGAAGAAAGTATGTTAATAAACATTCTCAAAAATGCATATTATTTAAGTAGAAGAAATTCTACCTATAGGTTGATTCTTAAGATCCAAAGAAAGTCAATCTTAAAAAAAAGAAGAAAAATAAAAATAAATAAAAATAAAGAAAAAAAATAAATTAAAAAATAAAAAAATAAAAAAACTTACTTATTAATTGACTTAACATCTAATGTGATCAAAAATCTGAATAAAAATAAATTGAATTAAAAAAATTTAAAAAAATTATAAATAAAGAAAAGAACAGAAAAAAAAAGAGAAAAATAAAAAAATATATATATATAAGAATAGAAATAATAGTCATTTCTATTCCTATATCTATTGTCTTTATCATTTAGGTTAAAATATCCTAGTAATTGTAAATTTTATCTAGTTAATTGTCCTTATCTTTTTTGTCTTTTTTTAGTACTTTTAATTCTTAGATTTTAAAGTCTAAATCCTACTATAAATCTTTTATAGTTTTAGTAAGTGCTGCTTTTTGTTTTTGCTTTTTTATAGTTCTTATATTAGTTCAAGTCTTTTATTAAGTCTAAAAGTTTTTGCTGATTTTTTATTTTTACTTTTGAGAAAGAATTTTATTTTCTTCTGCTTTTATTTATAATTTTACTAATTTGTGTATTTAAAGAAAAAAAATAAAAAATTAAAATAAAATTAAAAAACTATATATAAGAATGGTAAAAATAAAAAATATATAAAAATATAAATTAAAAAAAGAAAAGGAAAGTGGAATAGAAAAATAAAAAAAAGTATAAATAAAATGAAAGTAAAGTGAAAAGATCAGAGAAATAAAAAATAAATTAAAAAAGAATGGAAAGATATAGAGGAATAATAAAAATATAAATAAATGAAGCAAAATTTTTTAACTTATTATATATATTATTTTAATTAGTCTAATTGAATAACATTTTATTATAATAAAGTATTTATTATATATACTGAATAATTCATTATACATTGCCCTATAATAAATTACCAGATTTTAGATTTTCAGATTATATAAAAGTTTATGAATTTTTAATAAATTTCATTCTAATTTTTTTATTTAATAACCAATTAATTATAATTTTAAAAATATAATTCAAAAATATTCTATTTTAAAATACTGAAAAAATACTCATTTATAAAGTAATAGACAACATAATTTTATATATAAAAATGCAAAAAATATATAAAAAAATTATTGCTTATATTTCAATATGAGAAATCTTTTTTATGTTCTAAAAAATTTCTTTTTTTATTTTAATATCTAAAAACTATAATTGATCAGCTATCAAATAAAAAAAATCAGATGACTTTTATTGAAACTTGTAAACTTTTATACAGCCTAAAGATCTTCAATTTTACTATATATTACTAAGTAAAATTTATAAAATCTGATAATTTATTGTAAAGTAGTATAGTAATAACAAATTTTTTTATAACAAAGGCCTAATTGGTCTAATATCAAATTTATTATATAAAGTTTTAACTATAAACGCTTTTTCTTTAAATTTTGTATTAAAAGAATCAGTATATTGAAAATAGACTTAGAAATAATTTTTTTGTTTAAATATATATTCTTAATTCATAATAATAGTAGAAGTTAATAAAATTTAACATATATTTATTTTTAAAATTAATATAAATAAAAATAAAGTAAATATAAAAATTTGATAGTTATATATTATGATCAAATTATAGTAATATAATTAATTTATATAATATAGCATAAATTTTTACATATTAATATAATTAATATAATTGATATATCTTGATATATTTAATATTTTAATATATTTAATATAATTAAAATAGTTAGAATATATATATTAAATCCAATTATTTTAAATTTTATTTATAAATTACTTAGTAGATTTTTTATAGTAGATTTCTTTTTATATACTTAAGCTATAAAGTAATACTTAATTATATATTACTTTTAATTAATAATTTTTTATTCTTTTTATTTTCTTTATTATTTTCTTTCTTTAACAGTCAACTTTCTTTATAGTCACTTATTTAGAATATTTTATATTTAGTTATTATAATAAGATGTAATTATAAACAAAAAAATTTTAATAGTAAAATATAAATAAACATATAATGTATCAATTTTATTAATTATTAAAATTTTATTTATTATAAAATCAAGGTGTAATTATATTAAATATAAATGTATTATAATTAAAATTTTGAATAAGTTATATTAGTAAAATCATTTTAATTAAATAATAATAAATTATTAAATTATGAATCATTTAATTAGAATTATAAGAAATCAAAAATAAATAATAAATAAGATATCATTTAAATTAAATAAATTAAATAATAAGTAAGATATCATTTATATTAAATAATAAGTAAAATTACTTGTCTAAACTCATTTTAGATTTGACAAAATGTTTAAACTTTAATTTTGCTAATTTTTTTCTAAGATTTTAATATAGTTTCACATTTTTATAAGCTTTGATATAATTTTATCTTTTCTAGAATTTTTAATAAGATTTTAATATAATTTTGCTAAATTTTACTTTTATTTATTTAGATAACTTGCAAAACTTTTAGGTTTTATCTAGAATCTTAATAAAAAATATATTATTTAAATTAAACAATAAGAAATCATTCAAATTAAACTATTAAATATCATTCAATAAGATATCATTAAATAATTTTAGTTTTATATATAGTAATAATATATAAGTTTTTGTATTATTTTTTTTTATACTAATAAATATTTTATGTATTATGTGATTATAAATAATATTTTATTATAAGATTTTTTAAAATAAGGGTAATAATGATTATAGATAGAATGTGACTATAAATGGTTAGTTTTATATAATAAAAATTCAGAATCTTTAATAAAGTAATTATATAGAATATTGTAACTATAATGAAGGTGACTATATAGAGAATTAACTTTAAATTTTCTTATATTTTTATATCTTATTAAGAAATATTTTTACATAAACTATCAATTTGTATAATTTTCTTAGTAATAAATAATCATATATAAATATAAATACTCAATATAAAACTTTATTTAGAATTAGAATAAATTATATATTTTGCTATATAAACTTAAAAATATTAATTTTTAACATTTATCCAATTATTGTAATTTATAAGAATAATTTATTAACAATATTTATAAAATTTAATAATAATTAAATAAAAATTTATAAAATAAAATAAATACTATAAAATTTAATAGCTAAAAAATTTAATAAATAAGTCAAATAATGCTAAAATATTTTAATAAATAAGTTAAAGAAATTTAATAAATAACTAAAATTTTAATAAATAAGTAAACTTACCTAAATTTTAAAATCTAATTCAATTTAAATTTAAAATTAATTATTAAATTAGCTTAACTTAGTTTAAACTTAAATTCATATATTAAAATATCATTTAGTTTAATATAGATTTAATAATATAATAACTAAAACTAATTTAGTATAATTAATTATACTATTTAATGATGTAAAATTTAAATAATTTAATAATAATATTTTATTTTATAAATACTTAAAATAATGATATATTTATTTTTAGAAATTTTTATTGTAAATATAATTAAAATAAGTAATTATTAAAAAGTATATATATTAATAATCAAGCTTTATAATTTTTTTATTTAATATCTAGGTTTGATTTAGTTTTAATACTACTATTATAAATTTTTAAGTCCCAAAATTTAATAATAAGCAATAAATAAATTAAATATTATAATATTTAATTAAAGAAATATAAATATTATAAATTTTAAATATTAAATTATTTTTAAATAAATAAGAGATATATATATTAATATATTTATATTAAATAAGTTTTTATAATAAAATATAAGTAATATAATAAGACTTTTAGAATTAATCATAAAAATTTTTTATGAATTTTAAAAACATATATTTATTAAATAAAAAATATATAATAATAATTATTTTAATAAGAATTTCAATTAAAATATAGTAATATAAGTTATTAATATATAAAGATTAAAAATATAAATTTTATATAAATTGACAGTTAATCAAAATTGGCAAATCACAATTAGTTGATTTTTTATAAGTTGTCTAAAATTTAAATTCAAAAAAGAGTATTTAAAATTAAAATCTCAATTTAATTATTTAAATTCTAACTTTAAATAAAAAATTAATTTCTGTTATAGTATCATAATCAAAAAAATAGAACATTTACTTTTTTTATTTTTTTAAAAAAAAGTTTAAAATTATTGAAAGTATCAGACATATGAATAAAAATCATATTTTTATTTAAGTAATCTATTATTAAATTATTGATTAAATTTTAATATGAAGTTGTATTTTTTTATTTGATTGAAATATATTTGTATTATATAAAATATTTCTATCTTGTATGTAGGAAGTTATTATTAAATCACGTTGTAGATTGTAAATTTGATTTTAATAGTAAAACTTCCTATATATCTTTTATTTGTTCATATTTATGTGAGTAAATTATTTATTTTTATTGTAAAATTTTTATAGTAAAATTAAGAAACAGTTCTTTTTAGAATTAAGCTTTTATTTTATGTATATTTTTAAAAAAATAATAGATTCTTTAATATTGATCTAATTTTGATTTTTTTATAAACTAAAAGATATAATCAATATATACAATAGGATATCAATCACTGAATACTTAAAATTAGAAAATTGATAAAAGAAGCTATTTCAAATTAAACTTTTTATTTTGTAAATTAAATTATCTTTGATATAAATAAGTAAAGTTATATATCAAATAAATATACTTATATTAAAATTTATAAATATCTAATTGGTAACAATTTTTTATTTAGCAATTATGTAAAATTTTCATGTATTAATACAAGTTTTTAGTTATAATTAAACATAAAATATTTTAGTAGTTATTTATTTTTATTTAATTTAAATATATACCTTCAAAATTTCATACTAATTACATTTATATTTATAGAGATTGAATTGATAAAGTGAAAATTGTAATAAAATTTTAAAAGATTAATATTTTATGTAATTTGTAATTGATAATTATTTGATCTCTACATGTATAAATATAATTAATTAAAACTCATTAAAGAAAAAATACTTTTTTTCTTCATAAAAAGATAAAGTAAAAAATTACTAAAAAATATTTCTTTCTTTGAATTAAATATTATAATTAGTATATTAGAAATTAAACATCAATAAATAAAAGCTAAAACTAAATCTCCAAACAAGTCAACCATACATTGAAAGATTAAACACACCTATTATTGACATTGGAATTGTTTAATATCATAATTGGGATTATGGGTTATATTCCGACCAGTACTATTATTTGAACATATATCAAAGGTATCCCGAAGGAACTTAAGTTCATTTATTTGCTTATCAGAGGCAGCTAGTACACAGCTATTAGTATTATTTCCGACTGTTGGACAATATGACCAGAATCACAAGATTGTCCGCAAAATGAAGGTTTTGGGTCACATATTTCAACATTATAATTTTTTAAGATATCGCTTATAATATCTGCTGCCATAGAGTTATATGTATTATTTTAATAGTATTATATACGTCATCATCATTGTCAAGTAATTGATAATAATTCACTACTTGATTAACAGTAAAACTAGCCAATAATGACTTGTTCGCAGCAAAAAAATTATTGTGTAATGTATCTTCAAAATAGTATTGGAGATTTTCACTTGCGGCTGATAGATATGATGAAATATTCTGTTTAGTTTTGCTCGCTGCCGATAAATGAATGATGAACATCGTCCATTAAACTTGGAAGAAAGTATGCATTCACTATGTTTGTCGTAAAAAATCCTAAATTATCAACCGTCGTCGTATCCCTCTTTCGTGCGCCGGGCCTCCTGGCCCTATTCAAAGCTGCAATGGTTTGTCCTATATTTATGTTTTCTGTGCTTTCATAGAAGTTTGCGAGCGAAAGCAAATCATTATCATCGCATACGAGTTCTGGGTTCTTACACGCTGCTATTTCATTTCTAATTTGGACGTAATCTCCATAAATAGATCTTGTTTCTCTGGCAGCAGCAGATTCTTGCTCAGCATTTATCCAGCCTACCGCTTCATTTCTGGCTATCGTTCCTTCAGCTGATGTTGCTATAACATCTTCTGCAGCACCAACTTCGGAAGCGATTTCGGAGACAGTTTCCATCATACTACCTATCCATGCTGCGGCGGCAGACGCCAAATATGATCCAGCAATAGGAATAGCAATCAAAGCAATGAAAATGGCTACAGGAATTAAAATCTCTTTGAGCAAATTTCTTTTAGGCGGTGGCGGAGGCGGTGGAATCAATTCTATTAAATTTTTTGGAGTCATTTTAATACTTAGTTCATTAAGGGCATCATGGAATCCTTAATGGTGCCTCTCCCAATAATTGAATGGCTTGTTTGCCGAATCATTCATGTGATATGTTGCAACACCATAACCTTCAGGTTTGAACGAGCTGCCTGAACCGAACTGAAGAAATGCAGCATATGATCCAACTTCATGACCAGTAAATGATCGATGATTCGGCTATATGTTCTATAGCAATAATTTCCAATCCGGGTGAATCTGGGTTTTTACCTTCACTGCAATACTTTGCAGTTAGATCAGTTGGAAAAACATGATCCGAGTTCGGTGCTATTTGCTTATATGTAATTTTAGAGGTCGGAAGAAGTTTCATCGTATAATTACTTAAATTGCATTTGTAGTTATTATGGTTTTTTTCTGTATACGACGCAACCGTAAGTTGGTCCCTGTTTATATTCAACATAAAGCTGAATTTCAATCATAGGTACATCCCCACATAGTGACGTTTACAATGGTTGAGGGTGGCTCATGCCATAAAGTTTGAACATGCCTGATCATAAGAGAAGTAGAATAAGAAATGCCATCATCGTCAATATGGAACGCCTGGTTGCACATATTAAAATCATGTTCTACGGTGATCCAATCAGCAATAACTGCCGATGAAAATGTAAAGGAATGTATAGTAACGTTTTCTTCATGAGTGAAATGTCATTATTTTTTTTTTTATCCTTGTCGAAAAATCAAGTAGACCTTATATACTGTATTTTACCTCAGAAAAATTACTGATAGATTTCGGTATCTTTTATTTCTAATTTAATTTCATTCTAAATGTTGTGCTTTATTTTCGATCATATTTTGTCCGTTCATAAAAAGGCTGTCGGTAGTCGATCTCGGAACTGTCTTAATTCGAAATGAGATCGACGCGTTGCTCATTATGGCCACATGTAAGAATTTGAATCGATTTCGATATTTAGAATCGATTTGTGAATTGATTTAATTCGACTCTAATATTCGATTTTCGATTTTAATTAATCGAATATAATCGTTTGATCCATTTAGTTAGATGTTTGAAGAACAACCTAAATTAATTAAAACCGAAACAAAAATAAAATTATTAGATTAAATAAATATGGGATTATACTGTATATATGCAAATTAAAAAAAAAATAAAATAAAATAAATATTAGAACCCGCGAATATAAAATATATATATATATATATTTAAAGAAAAAAAAAATCGCGGGTATTTAAAAGTAAATTAAATTTAAAATTAAGATAATCGATATTAAAAAAGGTTGAAAGTGTGAAAGTGAAATTTATTACTTAAGATTTCGGACGTCTTTTTTTAAGACTCGTTATCTTAATTTCTTTGATCAAAGCGGATTTTCGGGGTTATATACATATACAAAATTTCTAAATACTAACTTTTTCTTTTAAAATAAACATAACTAATATAATAAAATAATTAATATGACGAATATGACGAATATAATAAAAAATAACTAAATGAATTTTATATAATAAAACTGTAACTAAACAACTAATTCAACTTCCATTCCAAGGCACTTTTTAATAATTGTAATGCGCCAAGTGCTGAGCATTATAAATGTCATTTAACGTCCAAATTCGATTTTTTCGGAACGCGGCTTACCATTTCGGACGAGTGATCATATGACCCAAAATAGGGATGATTTTTTAAAAACATGCATGAGGGAACGGATTATGAATGAAGTTGAGAAGACCCTATGTACGGTTGTCATAAATCTAAAAGGATAGCTAAGCCAGTTACTAGTGAAGGGCTTCCTTATACCTGCAAACAATCCATACACGGGAGCCAACCGAAATTTATTGATTTCAACAGAGTCCCATTAGAACAAGCTGTTTTGATAACCGCCCCACGCCTTTTTTGCAAAAAGATGAATTGATAAATTACAAATGTTATTTTTGAAAATTTTGATCTCAATTTTGTTAATGGCGATATATTGATGTTTACACAACCTTCATCTTATTGGATTTCAGCTCCTATTTATGAGCGTCGAATTAGATAATTTTTCTACTCCAGATATTACTAAACTTGTGAACCTATTGCAAATAAATAACAATTAGGAGTTTGTACTTTCAATTTTTAAAATAAAGTATTAGTCAACTAAAAACTTTCTGCGCCACACCAAACTATTAAATTTTGACGATACCGTAAAGAAGTCCCGCAAAATAATTATTTTTTTTTTTTTTTAAAAAAAAAAAAAAAAAAAAAAAAAAAAAAAAGACACTAATACGAATAAATGATATTTTACTTCGAACCTTGGACTAAAATTTTGAAAAAATTATTGTTGTTTGAA
>CAJVPP010003587.1:0-11263 GCA_910592005.1 Funneliformis mosseae | reverse complement strand
GGCCTTGGCTAGATGTTCTTTATATTTCTTTAATAAATCTTGGGTCTCTTTATCTTTATGAGCTTTGAATTGCAAGTCATTTCGCAAATGCTGACAAGTATCACATAGATCTGTTCAGGGACTCATAATTTGAATGTATGGAGTAAGCTGATGTCATAATTTACGAAAAGCATCATACTTGAAGACACGCAAATTACTGTCATCTTCTAGACCGGCTAAAAAGTCACGATAAACAGATTTGTAACTCATTTCTGCTGGTAAAAAAATAATGGATTGAGTCATACGATTAACATTTCTTACTGGACTAGGTAAGCCGTAAACTTTAGCATAATTTAAAAGAAAATTCTTCACAATGGTAGCCACATCTTTGCTAATAACCATCTTAGTCTTTTATTTGGGCATCCTTTTTACATTACCATGTATTCAGGAAAGAAGGCCATTTTTTACTAAATGTTCTCTAATATTTCAAAGTAATTGCGGCCAATGCTAAGCATATTGAGGTATGATTTTTGACAAATAGGCGTATTACGATTTCAGCAATAGAAAGTCCTCTTATTGACCCGTAATTTCTTTTTTAGACGCTGACTAGTATTGATTACTCCTCCATCCATAGATTTAAGTTGGGCCATTAAGAAAATATCTTGTTCAGGTTTTGTTAGAGCTTGAAAATTTTCTCGCAATTCAGCAAATTCTTCTTTTGGAATTTTATTTGAACAATCACAATTACAGCCATTCTTTAAGAAATTTATTGCTTTTTCATATTCAGTGAAATTATTACGTTTATTTTCTTTCATATATATAATTTTATCACTTTGTCTGGTTTTGTTGCAGCATACCCCATATAATATGCATTAAAGATTAAAAACTGACAAGCAAATTTAGCACAGGTTACATGTTTCAACCAATCATATAATGGACATGACTATATTTGGATTTTTCGTGGTGGTTGAAACAAGCTTTAAATCAGGGTTGAAAATTGACACTGTACTTGAACTTATATTTGTACTACTACTCTCAACCCCTTAGGAGTTTTCCTGAAAGGATTTAAAAATCATGTATTTTGTATATTTAAAGAATTTTATAACTTTTTATAAGAAATGATTTATTATAGCCGAATTAATTTGGCTGCCGAAAGAAGATTTCGCCGCAGGAGATCATCGGTCCCCTTACTGCTGAATTTAAAAAATACATACAAGAAATTTCTTCTTTCTTTACTGATAATTGTTCATATGCCTAGGATCCTGAATAGGTAAAAGACTGAGTTTGTGTATTTCATTATAGTAGATTTAAAAAAAATTCTTCGAATTTATGCAGAACTTTAGAATTGGATCTTTTGAAAAAGTCACAAAATCAGAACAATTTATTATTCAACGAATATAGCTCGAATAATTTTATCAAAATTAGATACTTGGTTATACCAATATCAACAATTTTAGTCCCCGAAAACCGAATTTATTTCGGGGTTCTAATTTCGCGTAAACTTGCGATAATCAAATCATGTGTTACACAAACATGAAAAAATTCATTTAGCATTTAGCATTTACTTATCTAGGATATTTGATCCGTGTTTACATAATTTGAATTTCTTTCTCAAAAATCAAATATCTTCATAATAACATCAAACCATTTAAAATAAAGTAACAACATGAATATCGAACTCTTTGTCTTAACGGTTATTTTATTTGTAATTCTACCAACTTTTGTAATATTATCTACCGAATCATTACATTTTCTCGTCGCGTTTTTTTCAATTTACTTTCCAACTATTCTTTATGTAATTCTTAAATATGTATACAAACTCTCGTCACGCGATATGAATATAAAGCGACATAGAGATAGTAATCAAACACATGGTACATCATTATTTTATAACTTTTCATTTTTTTAAAAAAAGGGTATTATTTATTTATTATTGTTGAACAAAAAAAAAAAAAAAAAATTCGGAAATTAACTCTAGACGATTTCTTCATTTTCGAAAAAAATGAAGACTATAATAATTTGGTAAGACCGTACGATGAGTTACAAGGTAATTTATATTTTGAATTTTTATAATTTCAAAGATTATAATAAAGCTTTAACCTCGCATTTTACCAGATAAAGATGAAAAATCATTCCCGGGACCAATCGATGTTCAAAAAGTTGTAACATCAAAATTGAAAATCCATCAAGAAGGATTACTAGGTGAACTTTGTGAAAAGAAAAATCCTTTAGATAATTATGATGCATTGATTCAAGAAATTCATGATAAAATAATCACACTTTCGATTAACAACACCGAATAAATTTTTAATCGAATATCTTAGCTAAATTTAGTCATATTGTTAAGAAACTCTAAATGTAATTTTTATGAAAGATCGTTACACATTGGTTATAATACATTTGTTTTGCCTTAATAACATAATCATAAACAGTCACAATCCCCCTATTCAATAATTTCAACATCAAATTATATATTATTTACTTTTGTAAGAAAAGTAATTCCTCTTTTTAATGATAAGGCTGAAAATTTTGTTACGCAGAATTTGGTTAGCATTGTTCATTTTAGACCTTTGTTGATCGGAAATTGTAACAAAAAAATTGAGGGAAACCCCGATTAATCATTTACTTTTTTTTATATATACTTTTTGTCTAAAGAATCATTTTTTAAAGTTCCGAACCTTTCTCTTCTTCGAACTTTGGTTGACCTTTGAATGTTGTGGTCACGTACAGTTAAATTTTAACTCTTATGCAATTACATAAGCATTTGCAAATTATTTCTTTAAACGCGTTTTCAAATTAAGATTTTGTCACACTTTAACTTTATTTTATAAATCATAAATATAAACGTTTTCTTTTCTATTCGATAAATAATCTTTATCAAAAAAGTATTAATTAGATTTTTTTTTATAATGACTTTGGTTTTTTATATTTAGAATTAGGTTCGATTGAAAGTATTTATATTTATAAATAGAATTAGATCTTTCTATGGTTCTGCTTAATTTAGGAAATTAACTTTTCGGAGAAGACACCGATTTTATTTCTTTTTTGTATGCTCAAGATCACATGTAGACTTTTTTTTTTTTTTTTAATTTGTCCAATTTTCGATGATAATCAAAATCACAAGGACAACGAGAAGTGCCACCCAGTATTGAAATCTCGCTTTTTTTTTTTTTTTTTAACGATAATCAAATCGGAAGGATAAAGGCGAATTCCGATATTACTTACCCATACCCTACTCCCGAAATGTCGGGCGTTTTTATCTAATTTTTTTTTTTCGTTAATGGCGTTGATTCCTGCAAACGCCACATGTCAAATACGATTATAGTTTCTGACAAAGAAATTCCGTGTTATTTAAAGTACGCCTATATTGCTTTTTTGTTTTTTTTTTTTTTTGTTGACAATAAAAATGTATAAATAAAACACATCAGTTAAAATCTTTTGAAATCAATTAGAACTATTCTTATATCAGAAACTATTATCGATCAAGCTATCTCATAATATCTCTTATACCTTTGAATAGAACCATTCTTGGCAAAAGATAAGAGTAGATTTATTATTTAATTAAGGATGTATCATGCTGTTTAATCAAAAAGTTGAAGTTTCGAATCATCTTTCTCATTAATAGTTACAACAATTAAATAATTTTCATAGAAGATAAGGGATAAGGGATCTTTATACATCGAGGAATTTAAATGATAAAAGATTTCGAATTTCCTCATCTAATCAAAAGTTCGTGTTATTGGTATCGAGACGAAGATATGTACTACCTTATATTTATCAATAAGAAAAGTTTTATCACCAAAGAAATGAAAATTACGCGTCTCTTTCTAATATGGTTAATAATTTGTCGTTTAATTCGATTGTGAGTTATCCCAAGGCTTCGTTAACTGATTGAACCGTTTTACAATCGATCATCAACGCAATGTTTCGGATTTCTTTGCCATCTCTTCGAGTATAAAACAATAATTTATTCTTTGTTATCAAACAAAAAGATGTAAATCATCTGAACCATATATATATATTCGGTTGTTTGATAGCGTAAAATTATATTCTTCTTTTAAGGTGATTGTTTGTGTATGCACACAAATAAATATCTTTTCTGAATCGGGTTTTTTTTTTAAAAATTCAAATTTTTGGACAAAGGGAACGTTTTGAGAATAACATTATAATGTTCTTTTCTCGTATTTCGTAAAGGTGTACAACCAAATATTTGACCTGCCTCAAAGGCAATTATTTAGGAATAAATGATGTAATATTTAAAAAATATAAACCATTAAAACTTTTTTTTTCTGAGAAAAAAAATTGGTCAGGTTGACACATATACGCGAGATTTAGGAAAAAAAAAAGTTGATTCCGGAATTTTATTTATTAATAACATCCGCATATCAATTTATAGTATTTTTAAAAGGAAAAAATAAAATATATATATTACATACACACGTTTTGATCACAGATAAAAAAAATTTTTCATTTCACATCATGCACATGTAAAGTCAAATGATATCATAATTTTTATGGTAAATTCAATGTATTTTAAATGTGTTAATGGTTAAATGCAATTTCATTATGTAGGACTACATAACATGAAAGGACTTGTACTTTGAGCCTATCCTTTTAAGATAACATTCAAAAAGAGGTGTATCATCTATATAAAGATCGTAATGCATTTGTATAACGAAATTATTTTTTTTTTTTTAATGATGGATTAAAAAATCAATTATATTCACTTTCTTTTATTAATATCTAATTTACCATTATTGCAAAAAAAAAAAAAAAAAAAAAAATCCATTCATTTAATTAAATACAAACAACCATTTTATTACCATTTTTACCGAATTATTAGAATGCCAAAGACCGAACCACAGAGAGGAGGTTTATATTCGGCAGAGGTAATATATTGTATGCAAAGTTCAATTTCTGCGTTGATTTTTATCAACAACATTATTTACATCAAAATTTATAGGAAGATCATCAACTTATAGAATTATATCAAGAGTTCGCAGATAAAACAAATAGATGGAAAATAATTGGAGGGATATTAAAACGTAATCATAAAAGTGTTCGCGAGCGGTGAGTTTTATTTATTTATCAATCAAAAAAAAAAAAGGTGTATTTATTTACTTCGTTATTTTCTAGATATGTTAATCATTTGGACCCAACCAGTTCGTATATATTTATTTCACTTGAGCATTTCACGTTTGCATCCACCTAAGATCAGTACACATAATCTTTCGTCTTTATTCTCTTTCTCTTGCAGTCAATAAAAGTAAAGAGTTAACCGATGAAGAAAAAGCAAAAATTGAATCTCTCCTCAGCAATGATCAGTCTTATTATAAAAAATGGTCAAAAATAGCTGAAGAAATATCAATAGACAAGACATCTCGAAGAACAGAATTGCAAGTTAAAAACTATTGGAATAGCAAACTTCGAAGTCAAGAACGAAGTCTAGAACGCATTCGAGTTAAGATGTCATTGGAGGCCATCAACAATAAAGAACGTAAAAAAAAAATAATCCAATAAATTAATTAATTTTGAGTTTTTCTCCTCTTAGAAGTACTTTTTATTTTTTTTTTTAAAGTGTATTTAATTTTTATAATATAAATTTTCTGTAAATATTAGGAATTTTTGTTTCATAGATATATAAATATAATAACTTTTTTATGTGAATTATGATCATTAAATTGAAATAACGATGCGATATTATTTTATTGTAAGCCAATTAAGGCATTCTTTGGTTAAAATCATTTGGAATAACGTTTATTGTATTATCATTGATTGGATTTTATAAAACTTTCTAAAGTTGTTATTTTTTCGAGCCTCTTGTTAAATTATTTATCTTCAACGATCTAATTCGAATAAAATCATATAGTTTTTATAGAATCGGTAAGCAATTTTTTTTTTCATCGAGAAAAAAATCAATTTTTCCGATTAGTGTAACAAACTGGTTTGCTGATACATATTTTTTTTTTTTGAAATCGTTTTCCGCTTAATTTGAATACAGTAATATTTTTTTAAATGGTATTATGATATTTAAAAAAATCATAAGCAATAACACCTTCTTACTGGTGTTATTATATTTATTTAGTATAGCATTTACAGTTTCAAAAGCAGAAACGCCTCCTGTTCAAACATGGTTAAAAACTTCTTGGGACGCTCCTCATTTATTACTTGAAATTATGTATGAATTTAAATCCCGTATCAGTCTTGCAATCATTTAAACGAATTTTTTTTTTTTTTTAACTTATCATTTTTTATATTTTTAATTTCAAAGAGAGTCAGTTTCGGCAGAGAACTCTACGGCGTATTATCCGCTTATAAATGATTTTATTAGTCAAGGATTATTTTCTCCCAAATTGACTTATCAAGAAGTATACAAAACAGCATTCGGCGTTATCGAATCAAAAAAATATTTATCAACGTCAACGTCCATATCACTTCTTGAATTCGCTCTTTCACTTCACACAACAGCTCCTGCCATTCAAGCGTATTACCATTATTACGACGCAAATGTATTGCCAAGCAGGCAGGAATTCAATAATAATTTTGATCCCGAATGTGACGTTTGGGTTGATTGGTATGGTCATCAAGCTTGTAACATTGAAGATTTCAAGAAGTTGAAGTCCGGAAAATACGATATACCTCATAATATTAGGTAACAAATTTTTTTCGTGATAATCAAGACATGTCGTACTTTTTAATTGATGTTTGTCCAACTTTTTTTGTAGCTCCGATCAGCATCCAAAACTTTTGCCGTTTGATCATGTTTTACTCTCTAATGAAGAAACCATATCACCATCAATCATCTTATACGCTGATGTGTTTTCGCCTAATTTTGCGTCTTTTCATCAATTTGTATCCGAGTTGGTCAGTAATGATGAAGCAAAATATATTTTACGATATAAACCTCCCAAAGGAAAGCGAGATAATTTATATCTTACTGGATACGGTGTGGAGTTGGCATTAAAAAATACCGATTACATTTCAATTGATGACCGTAAAGTTGGAACTGGTAAGATGGTCGACAAGATATGCAAAGTAATTTTAAAATACAAATTAACAAACAACTTGGAATATTGTAATAGATGATCATGACGAAGGAGAAAGTGAAACCGAATCAAACCCCGAATCTAATAATGATTCACGCCTTGAAATGTTGAGTGAACATTTGTTTAATGAGGATATATCCGAAATTAAGCCACTTATAACTAACGAAATCAGGGGTATTTAGTGAAATTCCATTCATTCAATTTTTTTTTTTAAAAAAAAAATAATCCATCATCATCATAATCGTGCTCACGTAATTTACTTGTTCCTATTTATAGAACTTGGTTTGAAGGCTGCTCAATTCATTATTTCTTCATCAGACCCATTGTCAGCTCTTGCGCATTTATCACAAGATTTACCAAAGTATTCTTATCATATCGCTCAACTTAGTCTTAATTCATCACTTAAAGATGAGATCACAATAAATAAAAATTCTCTGAGTTTAAATACCAATACTTTTTGGCTCAACGGATTGAAACTTGTTCCCGATTCAGTTGATCCATTCGGGTAGGAATTATAATTTAGCATTTAAAATTTATTAATCTTTTATATCTAACCTTTACATAATATTCAAAAGTCTATTAAAATTGCTTCGACGCGAGAGACAAAATATTTTATCGCTAATAAGTCTTGGCATGAACTCACAACAAGCTGTTGAATTGCTTGCATCGCCTGTAATCTCGGAATCAAGATCTTCTCAAGAGCTAACTCAAGGAATTTTTGATGTTCGGGATAAATCGGAAAAGAAAAATATTATAGTTTGGTTAAACGATTTAGAAAAAGATAAAAGATATTCTCATTGGCCATCTAGGATTTATGATGTATGTTAACAAACTTTCATTCTCCCTTTATTTTTTTGATTATTCAATCTTTACTTACTTCAACATCAACACTTATTTTTAGATATTTCGACCGGTCTATCCCGGACAGATGAGATATATACGTAAAAACTTATTCAATGTATTATTTGTTATTGATCTATCGTCCATAAAGAATCTCAAGGTCTTCACTGAACAAATAAAATCGTTCGTTGAAAGGGATATTCCAATACGGTTTGGTATCATTCCACTTGTGAATAAAGAAAACAATGAATGTATGTGATTGATAATTAAGAATGCACATTTCGTGTTGAATTTTTATTAAGGGGGAAAAATAAATCCTCACAATTTTTTTTTTTTAAATATTTTAAAGCCGTAATGATGGCAAAGATTTTTTATTATCTTATTGGTCAGTATACAAAGTCTTTGACCATGAAATTTTTCTCTGAGGTTTGTTTTTTAAAAAATAAATTTATCATAATGAAATCATTTAAATATCAATCTACTCTCTCTAATCATATTTTTGTGTGCGGTATAGGTTTCTGAAGAATTGACGAGTTCACCTTCTATATTTGAAAGTGCAAAAAAACAATTTAACATTGTTATAGGTGGTGAAAAGCCAAAAGATAAAACTTCTATTAAATCCTTCGATGACATCATTAAACCTGATGCTGAATCCTCACTTGAAGAGCAAATTCTTGGTGCGACCGAATTTATTAGTAGGTTCAGAATAGACACTAATGGAAGAGGTGTTATGTTTATTAATGGAAAATATTTTGATATGGATGATGTAAGTAACATATTTTAGAGGATCCTGACTCGCCGAAAGCGGAATAAAACTTCGCAATGAGCGGTCAATTAAAAAAGAGAATTTTGCAAGGTAAAAGAGAAAGATTTCATGATCGTTAAAATAATAAATTTCACTTTGTTTATAGAATTATCAGAGGAATATGGTTCAAACTATTAATGAACACACCTCATTCCTTCAGCAAAAAGTAAGTGTACTTGCGATTAAGCAACTCAAGTGATAATGATGTACGATGTATCATGATGTAATTTTTTTATAATAGCTGTATGGTGGCGAAATTGCGGATCACACAAATATATTCGAGTATTTTATGACTTTACCGAATGTTCCATCCAGAAGAAATCCTTATGTGTTCGTAACAGATTTACAGCCCCTGAAGGTTATTAATTTAGCAAATGAAAAAAATGGAAACAGTGAAAAGTTAAATAGTTTAGTTTATGTTCATCCTGGTATGTATGTGAGATTCTTTTACATTATTTATAAATCATACAATAAATAAAAAAAAAAAAAAATTTTTTTTCCTAGAGGAACGAGGTGATAATGAAGTACCTATTTCATTAATACTTATAACTGACCTTGATAGTGAATATGGAGCTAAGCAAGGATTGGAAGCTTTGAAATTTTTGGTAAAATATATTAAATGATTTTTTTTTCACACTTTATTCAACAAATGTTTTAATTTAATAGTATTTATTTAGAATGAATCACCAAATGTGCGCATAGCATTCATTCATAATCCTTCAACTCAAACTAGTGCTCGTGAAGATTTAAGTTTATCATCTCTTTTTTATCATATATTGCATGACTCCAAAGTAAATGCCGAAGATACACCATCAGACTTATCAAAATTCTTAAAAGAGGCTATAGAAGAATATCTTAGCATAGAAGATAAAGTCAAATTGCCATTTAATGAACAACTAGAAGAGTCAAAACAAATACCAATTTCAGATTCTGAAAAGATCAATTCCGCTAGATCCTTTGGATGGCAATTAGTTGATAAAGTACGAGCACAAACTTATTGGAGAGGATGGAACTCGTTTACACGAAAAACGTTGAAATTGGGTGAAACTGATACCGCTATTATAGTTAATGGCCGTGTACGTAAATAGATTACATGTCTTTTTTAAATTATATAAATTATATTCGAATCTTATATATATATATATATATATTTTTTTTAAAAAAAAAAACTATTGATAGTTTGTGGGTCCTTTTACTAAAGAAAATTTGTTCGTCTCGGATGATTTAAAATTATTGCTTGATGTGGAAAACGCAGAACGTATCGATCCTGTAGTGGATGCCGTAAAAGCGTCCAATTTAACAACGCATTTGAATGGGTAATTTTTGGCTGAATCATTTTGGAATTTGAGAGAATTTATAATTAAATTTCTCGACTTTATTTTAGTTCAAATTATTCGGATTTTATAGCGAAAGTGTCTTCTATCATGTCTGAAGCTACGACATCGGATGTTCCCGTTGGACTTTTCGAGGAACAAGAATTAAAACGAGACCTTTCGTTTAAGGAATTAAAGTCTGAACACAGGTTTGAAATACTCATATCAAACCCTTATCAAATTATATTATGTACATGCAACTTATTATATTTGTTATATTATAGCAAAGTTGTCATTGGCGATATGGAGGCAGCATTATACAAGATTAGTGTTTTAATTGATCCAATAAGTGAAACAGCGCAAAAGTGGTCCACAATCTTAAAGGTGAGTAATATGAATTAATGACAACCATTTTATTATTTATTTATCAATAATTAGAAGTTATAAATTATTAGATATTATCACAAATTGACGGAGTTGCTATCGAGTTATATTTCAATCCTAAGTTGAACCTAAATGAAATTCCGATAAAGAGATTTTACCGTTATGTATTAGAACCGAGATTGAAATTTAATTCTACGACTGGGTAATAATTTCATTTTTCTTTCAGGATTCCTTTTTCTTTTCTTTGATTAACATTATTTTCCCCTTTTAGTAATCTGGTTCCTCCGTCCGCATATTTTTCAAATTTACCCGAGGATCCTTTGTTAACGCTCGGAATCGATGTAATTCAAGCATGGCTAGTAACACCCAAAGTTTCTATTTATGATTTGGATAATATCCGTTTGGCGAATCTAGATTCTCGTTCAAGGATTAAAGGAGTCGAATCGGTATTTGAATTGAAGAATATTCTTATTGAAGGTCACGCTCGCGATATTACATTAAATGCACCACCAAGTGGGTTACAAATAGTACTTGGTACCAAGAATTCTCCTGCAATGGTAGATACTATTGTAATGGCAAATTATGGATATCTACAGTTAAAAGCAAATCCTGGTGTATGGATATTTGGCTTGAGAGAAGGGAAATCTACAGAAATATTTGATATACAAAGTAGTGGAAGTGAAGGATGGTATAGTCGTAGTGTTGAAGAAATCGGAAATGAGATTGTGTTAAATAATTTTGAAGGGTTAGTTATTTATCCAAGGTTTACTAGAAATCCCGGTAAAGAGAATGAAGATGTATTAAAAGTTGAAGAAAAAGATGGAATTTGGAATTATATTAAAAACAAGTAAGTAAGAATTTTGCTAGATTTATACAAGATTTTCATCGGGGACTTT
>CAJVPP010003586.1:0-11263 GCA_910592005.1 Funneliformis mosseae | reverse complement strand
TTCTTTACTTGATCGATAAAGTGTGGGCTAATGACGGTGCAACTTATTTCCTTATAGCCAAAATTTTTTATAAAGATTATAAAGTCCAAGCTAATTCCGGTATCTTCACCACCGTTGATGACAAGAAAAAAAAATATAAATATTATTAATTTGATACATAGTTCACACCCGTTTAATTAAAATAATGTATATATTCTTTATTTCTTATTTTGTCTTTTTTATATACTCGATTTTATTAAATAAATAAATATTTTTTTCGGCTTATTAATATAACAAACATCCTGTAAACAAGCATGCTATTTGCAAATTGACTGAATTCATGACTGAATAAAATTTTAATATATCGATATAACATCGCAATCGAATTTATTTATGACGAAATACTCCACAAAATAAAAGTTTACAAAGTAAAAGTAACGAATATGATTTAAATCTAATTCTGCAACAATTAAATTGTTAATAATAACAATTATGATCATTAGTTTCGAATTAACGACTAGCTGAGTCGAACCCAAAAGTTCTACGGCTATAAACACTAGAATTTTTCATTCTAAGAAATAAAAAAAAACTCGGCTCGATCGCTTATTTCTTTAATAAATATCGAAATATCGTTATGCAAAATAAATATATTAATTATCAAACAAGATATTCAAAAAATATAAAAATGAGAAGTTAACGTTAAAAAAATAAGATAACCATAAAAATACATTGTAACGTATAATCGCAAAAATAATATTTGAAATTATTTCATAAATAGCAAAATAAAAATATATATAATAAATAAATAAAATTATCTCTCTTTAAATACTATACCAAATAAATATATAAAAGGAAATATCTTAACGACTCAAATTTATTCCGAGTTATTATCTCGCATATAATTTTCACTAACATTTTGAGATGAAACTTTCTGATTATTATTATCCTGTTGAGAAATAGAAAACTGCGAAATATCAACTAAGCTTGTATTAGAATTACTACCACCCGTACCATTATCAACATCCCTATCTTGTTCAATATTCATGTTTAATTGCCCGTAAATATCCATTGGCGCCAAAAAAATAACCAGAAATTGTCTCAAGTAAATTTCAAGATTTTCTTTATGTCTATTAGAAAATTCAACATGTTGCTGTTCGTTTGGTTTAATTTCATTGCTATAAATATAGATCATTTCACATACCACTTGATAGATTCTTTTGTCGTTAGGTTGTTGAAAGTAGAATAAAAATGAATTAGATGAATTAGATGAATACAAATAATTATTTATTAATTGAGAAATAGTTTCTTCAAAGGTTGTCTCTTCACAGATGATATGATAAATATGATCATCATTGCAAGGCCTATAAAAGAATGAATGTCTAGCCATATTAACGTTCTCTTGAATATAATTGGTTGAATAACTAGATACCTGAAATTTTGGAACAGTATGACTTGAAGACATCGGTTGCATATTACTATTTTGTTGATGCTCGCTATTAATAACTACATGAGGTTCAGTTAGCACGTGCGAAACCATCTCATTATGAATTGTATTTTGTATAGCATTAACACTTTGTGAGATAGGATCGTTATCGACATGAGGGTTTGGTGAATTACTCGTAAAGTTAGGTTCGCTATCACTTTGCATTACAATTGATTTAGATCCAACTTTTAAAATATTAATGCGTATGTAAAACGGAATGAATTTATTGTTAAAAGAACATTTATATCATATATAAAGTTCTCGATAATTAATGTGTGAAAAATTTTCTATTACGACACGATGGTTTGAAATTAATTAATTAATTTGTATTTGAAGAAATAATTAGGGCGATCGTGTTATTTGTTTTGCTTATAGTGAGAAATTATAGGTTTTTTAAAAATGGAGAATCTTTTTTCAAAGTTTCAGGTATGAGAATATTTTTTTAAAATAAAAAAAACCGGAAGTTATATATGTGAGGGAAAAAAAAAAAATACTACTTTATTTATCAAAAAATAAAAGAGCAATTTTAGTTTCAAATTTAGTATTTAAAAATTTCATTAAAGCTTAGCTGCTCGTCAGTGCAGATTTATCCATATCAAAAGAGATATAGGTGTAATTGAAGTACAAAAAATCCAAATTTAGAGAATAGGCGTAATTGAAGGTTTAGGTTGTGTTCATATTTATATTCACATCATTTTAATCTAATATTACTTTACTAATAATTCTTTATAGTTTAGTTTTTGCCTGAGTCCTTAAAAGCAAGGAGTTGGAACTAACTTTAAATTACTATAAAAAAACTTTGACATTGTAATATTATTTCGTGATACCAATAAAATGTGACGCAAAAGTAATTTCATTACCCGGTGAAAATTTTTTTAACACGTCTATCATATTCTTTATCTAGCATTGTCCAACCGTAATATAAATTATTGCGCTAAAACCAGTATCATTACAGAAGAATAAATAAACTTTAAAAAAATTATCTTAATATAATTGGTAAAATTTTGTAATTCTGTTGCAAACTTTGTAATAATATTTTAAGCTAAATACACAGTGAAATTCGATAAACCGGATCTTCGATAACCGATAGATCCGGTTTATCGAATTTCACTGTGTATATGTCAAAAAAGTATTTAACACATTTAATTACTACTTTACTACTACTATATTTGTGAATTCTTAGTTTACCCTAACTCGTGCGCGGATATGGGATTTCAATATTAAGATAATTATTTTCTATGATCACGTGAAAGTAAATCGAAATTGAAATCAATAATGTGTATAAAAAGGTCGCATTCAGATTTATACTTTTTATCTGATTGCTTCTCAGGATTCAGATTTCACATGATTTCACAGTAAGATTTTATTACAAAAGTCAGTTTTAAATTTTTTTGAGATATAGGAGTAATTTTTTTTTGTATATTTCCTTAGTAAGTCTACCATTTTTGTATAACTTATTCTATATATGAAATTGTTTAATTTCTAGCGAATAAGCATTTATGTCTTTATTACGAGTATAAAATTAGAAATATTTTTTTAATTTTAAATTATTATGAGGTTATTTTTTCATCTTTAATTAATTGATAATTCGAAAACTTTGTTCGAAATATTTTATATCATTTATTTATTAGTAATTTATTATTTTAACGAAAGCATATCGTAAAATTATTTACTCATTGAATTATTGAATTGTAAATATATCTACCACTAAAAATAATACTAATAAGGAAAATTGTTTGATCATAAGTTTCGTTTAATTTTATGTTTTTAAGTTCTTTTTTATCACTTAATTTTAGGTTTCTAATGAAATCAATGGCTTTATTTCTTCCGAAGGTTATAAATAATTTTTAATTTTACTTTAGAAGAGAGAGCTTAATAACTTTATTTGTGAGATATATTACATTTTTAATTAAATAAATACATTACTAAATTGTGAGACATCGAATCTTCTGATCGTGCAGAAATTTTGTGATAGGAAAAATTCTACAAACAGCATTATTTTCCAAAGTTATTTATTTCACTTTATATTATAATTGCGAAACCATATGTTTCGAATTTGAGGATTTTAAATAATACTTTTGAAATTTCAAAGATTTCGTCCATTATATTTCTCAAATATAATTGCTCTCAACATAAAAAGAGAATAGATTCAGAAATAAATTTTCTCACATTACCTCTTAAAGAGCTCCATTTTACGGTACATATTGATATAATGTTCACAATTGAATGTTTGCATAAACAAAAATGAATTTTGTTTTGGACCGTAACTTTTTTATTTGAAAAGAGAAGACCTTATCACTTACTCTTTGAAAAAAAAAAAAATAAATAAATAAATTGATTTTCTTGAAATCAGTATATCTAACAGTGCATAAAATTCTTAACCATACCATGAAAATATTTTAAAAAGCAAATATACCTATTGCAACAAATAAAGCTTTACTTAATCTACCAATCAACAATTATGACCTTGATAATCAATGTGGTTACGGTATTTATGATTATCAATCTTTGAATATTGCCTATTTGAATAGGAGTATTATTTCCGTTACCCGATCACAATCAGCAATCGTTGTTGTTGGTCAAGATTTATGAAACCCCCCCCCCCGTACACAAATATGTGTAAGTTTGGCGAAAAAATAAAAACATAAATGTGCAACTAACAAATGAAAGAAAATAGGAAATTCCTTAGAAAAGCCGATCTTCCTTTTATCTATCTAGTTCAGGTTACACGGTAACATTTCATTTACAGTGAAAGAATGGCGTTTTTTTGACGGTACTGTATAAATTCTATTAATCATATCAGATATGCTTCTTTATTAAAAGATTTAAAAAGATTACGAGATTTTTTTATATTGTCTTTTTGTACTACACACGGCTGGTTTCTACGGAGTTTCGATTATTTATTTTTACAATTTGTTTATGCAACCATAAAATCTATGAGATCATTATTTGCACGATCCTTTTTAAAAACAAATGCAATAATGACCTTTTCTTAATTTAATAAATGGATAACAATAAAAAAAAAATTATTATTATCATTTAAAATAATTTCTTCGATATTCGTGACTCTAGATTTTATAATAACTTTTGTTTCATCGAATTAAAGGTTTAAAATCGATATATTAATCAAATTTTCACAGGTTATGAAATTCTTGGCGCAGTAATATAATCTCGAAGAAAAAAGTATTTACCAAAAATAAACGTAAATTAATTTCAAAAATAGCAATACAAATGTACTTTTAATTTGCACTATCGAACTTCTTGAATTTATTATACTAATAAACTCATTATATATACCATAGAATAGCTTGGAATGTGGCCGTAATTCATTATCTTGTAACAAACCCAGAACTTAAACCAGTACTATAGTTGCGGGGCAAAACCCTAAACCCATTTTGGTAAAAGTCGAAACTTTTCAGAAATTGTTTCGACAGTTTCGATGGGTTTCGACGGGTTTCGATGGGTTTCGATGGGTCTCGAAAGTTTCGACGGTTTCGACGGTTTCGATAACAACTTTCTGAATTCTTAAAAAGGACGTGAATATATACTATCTCACATAGACTAATGCATAGATCATTATATTGGATGATTGCTCCGACAATAAAATTAAGACCTTATCACATTTTAATCTATCAAAAATGATAGTGTTGAGTTAAAAAATTCCAAATAATGAAATTTTTTTTAATGCTTAACATGGGTGGGGGGGGTTAGCCGTAATATAAAAAAAATATGGGTACCATTTTTATTTTTTTTTTAAAAAAAATAAATAAAATTAAAATATCCCTTATAAACAATATTTCTAATACAAATATTCCTTAAATTCTCACAAATGTACTAAAAATGAGAAAGCGAGCATGAATGATGGAAATGAATATGATTGTTCATCAAGAGGAATATCGTTTAATAGAAGCTATGTTTCGTAGGCATACTTACGAAAAATTTTTATACGTATAGTTATGACTCCGTCATTTTGTTAACCAAATTTTGATATGGTTTAAAAACTTTATATTGATGATATTGAGAGAATTCGAAGAATTCAGAGTTGAAAATTTTGTTATATATTTCATGGTAACACCAAAATCGATTCTTCATCTTCCTATTGGTTGGATTCCGTCAAAAAATTTGATGAATGATTTGACAAATATTATACACGATGAAGAAAAGAAACAGCTAAAACTCCTTTTGATGAACTGACCATTCACAACAGGCTGATCCGTTAACACCGATAGCCATCGTCGAAACATTTGACCCCGTCGAAACTTTTGCCACCCGTCAAAACTTTCGCAATTTTGCCTTTAATAAAAAAATTTGGCAAAACGTTTCGATGGGTTTCGATTTCGATGCCTGTCGAAACTTCCGGGTTTTTCCCGGCAACCTTAACAGTACTTAAATTATTTTTTATATTAATTGACACGGGGTGTTTGAACACTATGTGTAACATAAGGGTGTAAAAAATTAAAGATTTTTAGTATTAAAACATTTCTCTGTTCCCAGAATAATTTAGTAAAACCGACATAGCAGGGTGTGTTGCCGTATGATAAATAGAAAATATCACGCCCACATAATAAGTTTATATATAACACATGACCCGTGTTTATACCCCGTGTTAACTATGAAATGTCTAAAAGAAAATATTATTACGTTTTATGAATCTATAAAATAAAAGTAATTTTAATTTCCACGATCAAAGAAAGTGTATTCAATTTTTTAATTGTATAATATTACAAAACTAGAATTTTACAAGTAAAATAATAAGTCAAGTATTTTTTTTGAGGTAGTCGGTAATTTGTGCAGTTTATAATTATAATTCTATGCCAGAGATGTCACGTTTTTGCTTGAAGTTTCTGATTTATTAGAGCGAGTGAGAGAGATTACCATAATAATTAGAGACCACCGAGTTAGAAGCTTGGTAAACACATTATAAATTAAGCGTATAAGTGAATTTAATAAAAATTATAAAGGTTTGTTTGTGAAGATTGAGATATTTGATTTTCAATAAGTTTTTCAATCGAGTTTTATTTCTTACACGGAAAATTTTTAAGAATTTAAATTTTTTAAAAAAACCTTCAAAGGTTGATGATTTACATGGTCATTCGCAGGTTAAAAGCCAATACCCCAGAATAAGATTTATCACTTTTATTTATATACAGTATGTCGCATCTATGAGAACGAAAATATATCATTTGGGTAATTGTTGTTTCAAACTTTCAAATCAAGATACAACGAGAAATAAATCTGATACTTCCTTTATTACATAAATAATAAAGATATAATCCTCAGGATGATATGCTCAATCTAGAGGACGAGTATTTAAGAATTTCTCAAGAAATTATCTGGTTCACCACCACCTAATTTTGGGTGTGCTGTCGACAGATTAACAAAACTATATTTAGCCTATAGTAAAATTTACTATAAAAGATTTTTTTTGTAATTCTGATATGATTGCTAAAGTTTAAATTTGCCTTATAATAATAAGCTTCTTACTAAATCGATACATTTGTATACTTTAATAACTTTAGACTCTTCCTAATATCTTCACTCCAAATTTTACAAAAACTTTCTAAATTATTGTCTCTTCGTGTAACAGCTCGTTTTTTTCAAAATATATCATTAATGCTTCAAGAAATAATAATTAAATCTTTTTGGGCACAGCTCTCTAAATAAAAATTTTTTCTTCGAGAAATCGAAGTGTCACATAGTTTTTAGGTTATTATGTTATTTATTTACATTTTTAATTTAACTGAACGATCTTAATTAAAAAAAAATTCGGTCGGTATTTGCTTTATCAAGACTTGTGTAATTGCAATTATCGACTCAATTAGGGTATAAATTTGACAGTGATTCTGAGGTTCTAGGGTCTTGGAGCTTAATGTTTCAGGTATCAATTTAGGTGACAGGCCTTAGATCAGTATTAGTGAGCGGGTTCTGGTTAAATCTTGAGTCTAGTCATAACTTTAATGATCCTATAGTAATAATCTATAACAAAATTTAACTTTGGACAATCGGTATCAATGCATAAACTTATTAACCAAATGGGGATTCTAACCTCCGAAAATAATTTATCATCTATCCAATTTTAGATATTTGTTAAAATGATTGTCATAATGTAACATCTATCTATTCTATTATAATGTATCGCCTCGTCATAACATCTTTTCATCCTTATAAATAATGAAAAAAAAATAAAAAAGTTTTTTTTTTTTAACAAATAAGATATTCTTTTTTTCTTATTTTTATATTTTAAAAACTTTTCTCCTTTATTGAATCAAAAAATTCTCACTTTTAGGCAACGATTACAATTTGATTGTCGTGTCGTAATAGAAATTTTCTCAACTTTAGATATATTATATAAAATTTTTTTGAATAATAAATTCATTAAGTTTACAAACTCATTAATATTTTAAAATTTGGATCTAAATCAACTAAAATGCAAAGTAATATCGAACCTAACTTTTCGATTACTTCACGCAACCCTCATGTCGATAACGATCCTATCGCTCCAAGTGTCAATGCTATACAAAATACAACTCATAATGAGGTTCTTTCTCTCGTAACATCTGAACCTCATATTGTTGAGTATCAACAAAATATTAATATGCAACCGATGGCTTCAAATCATACTGTTCAAAATTTTCAGGTATCTCGTTATTCAACCAATTATATTCAAGAGAACGTTAATATTAGACATTCATTCTTTTATAGACCTTGCAATGATGATCATATTTATCGTATCATCTGTGAAGAGACAACCTTTGAAGAAACTATTTCTCAATTAAGAAATAATTATTTGTATTCATCTAATTCAAACAATTCATATCTATTCTACTTTCAACAACCTAATGACAAAAGAATCTATCAAGTGGTATGTGAAATGATCTATATTTATAGCAATGAAATAAAACCAAACGAACAGCAAACTGTGGAATTTTCTAATAGACATAAAGAAAACCTTGAATTTTACTTGAAACAATTTCTGGTTACTTATTTGGCACCAATGGATATTTACGGGCAAATAAACATGAATACTGGACAAGAAAGGGATGTTAATAATGTTGTTAGTAATTCTAATACAAATTTAGTTGATATTTCGCAGATAGTTTCATCTCAAAATGTTAGTGGAAATTATATACGATATAATAACTCGGAATAAATTTGAGTCGTTAAGATATTTTCTTATTATATATTTATTTGGTATAGTGTTAAAGAGATTTGTAATTTTTTTTTATTTCTGAAATATATTTTTATCTACTATTTATTAAATAAATTCAAATATTGTTATTGCGATTGTATCTTACCGCGTTTTTTTTATGATTATCTTATTCTTTAACGTTAATTAAAGCGATTTTAGTTTGATAACAGCTAACAATACATTCATTATTAATACAATATGTGAAAAGATTTATTCTGCATCTCTGTAATATATATCAATCGGGTTGAGATGTTTTTTTATTTTTCAGAATGAAATATTCTAGAGGTTTTTTTTTTTTTAGAAAAATTATTTCTAATCATGAATAACCTACAGTATATTGGTCGACAATTGAGTATCTACCCAACGCCATTGTCATGAATCAACTAATTTACCCACCATTTCCTAATATGTATCGATTATTAACTTCATCTTTCTTAAGAATAGATAGAAACTGATGAGAAAGAAATAAGTATAGGAATTAGAGAAAAGAGCAGGACACAAGGCAGATTTTTTTCCAATCATTGGACTCAAATTTACTTACAGAAGCAATCCTCAAATTGATATATGCACGACGGAGCCACATTTATGACAGCATTTAGATTCGACGGAACACCATTGAGGGTTCTTAATAGCGTCATTCATATCCGTTAACTGATTCAAATATAGGATAGCGAACGGTCTAGGTTTGTAATTGTTGGATCGCACAATACAATAATTATAGCGCTTCCGATCGTGCGCTATCAACCTAGATATCACTTTTGCTGATGCGTCAGAACAATAACAAACCACCTACTAAACCTATCGACAAAGGATTATATGTCACAAACCATGCGTGACGAATAAGCCTCACCAACGAAAATAATTCCAAGTCCCTCAAATATTTAATAAAAATTGAAACATAACCAGTGTCACACCGGTGACAACCCTAATCTCAATTATACCAGCAAATCGTAGCGTGGGGGGTAAATAGTTTAAAGAAAATATTCTATTGTAATAGTATTTTTCTTGATAAAATGTAAAAAAGTCAACTATTCTTGTTCCATTTTCTGTTCAATATAAATATTTTAATACAATAAATTATTAATAGAAGGAGAAACATTTCACAAGATACTTTGATATTAAATTGCTGTTGATAAAAGAAAACTTATTCATTTTATTTTAACTTGGTGCAGACTGCATTGAACTTGCGAGAAAAAGAAGTCACATGACTCAAGCACTTTCTGTTACTCGTTCAATATTCGATTGAGATGGATGGTAACGTTGTTGTTATCTTAAGAAATTACGTAATATGAGATATAATTGAAGGTCTGAGTTAGAAATTTGAATTTGATAAATTTGATAATTTGTTAGATTTATTAGACCTAGTTAAAATATTGGTGTTTTTGTATATAGAAGAAATAATTATTTAATTAGAATATTTGTTGAACTTTTTATTTTTATATTAATAAAAAAAAAATCCCCTTTTTATGATCAAAAATTTCCGACAATCCACTTTCGTTGATCATAAAAAAAAAAGTTTGCGGTGTTTTTTTTTACGTTTTATTAAATTGTTAGGGCTGGGGGAAATAATATAGTTACAAAATTGTTCTTATCATTTTTAGTTAGACTTTGTAGTTCGGTCAATTTGTTCTCCGGCCATAAATGTCCTCCAGCGTTAAGGCAACGCTTGATAATTGATTTTATTAAATAAATTTAAATATCATACTTATCTATATTAAAACCTTCTGCTTGCCTTTTTCTTTATTTATAAATATAAAAGAACAAAGCGCAACAATACATATTATTTTTTTATTCGGAAAACGATAAAAAGCAGTATTTTTCAAAATATGTATTTTATTAATTATTTAGAAAAAGAAAGAATTTTTTTTTTTTTTTTTAATATTAAATATATAATATATAAGCGTCGACTAATTCCCAAAATAATTTTTGTCAGTAATTTAGCTGCTGAATAAGATTAATTAGTAACTCAAATAATTTGTAAAAAAAATTCACTTTTCGTAAAACTTAGGTAACAAATTTTAGGTTCCCGCCATTGTTATATATAAAAAGGTTTTATTTGGTTTAATTAATTAAGTATCAAGACGAAAATAATTTTTATGTTTGATTTTTCTAAATGTTCTTATGAGTATTTTATACATTTACCATTTTTTCACGTTAATGAATTTCACAACTTATGGCTTTGAGTTTCAAAAAATTAAGACCTTTTTTTTTATTTGCAATCAGTAAACATTTAATATAAAGAAATCAATGGCTTTATTTCTTCAATAACAGAAAGTTTTTATATTGAATCTAGGACAACTATTATCATGTCAAAATTTTTAATGTGGAAAAATCAAAATAGCTGTATTGTTGAAAAAAGTTCGTATAAATGAAGGGGAATCTTAACCTGCACCAGGGGTCTAGGATTTTAACCTGGAACCTCCAAATTTGATTGGTTCATCATGATCCCAGCCACATTAATTAATTATTTGTTTACTGTTTACCATTACGATAATCTTTTTCATGTTTTAAAAAATTTTTTTTAAGGTTTTGTTAATTAATAAAGCTAAAATATTTTTCAACAGCAGTTCATAACTTCAAGTGTAGAAGAATATTATCATGAAGTTGTGGAC
>CAJVPP010003585.1:0-11265 GCA_910592005.1 Funneliformis mosseae | reverse complement strand
TTTAAAAATCTTCAATTTTACTATATATTATTAAGTAAAATTTATAAAATCTGGTAATTTATTGTAGGGCAGTGTATGAAATACTTCAATTTCTATATCAATTTACTTTTCTCTATATTTAGTTTATTAACCACGGTACTTATTGCCTCCTGATAACGAGTTTCTCAACAGTAGTTATTTTCTACCTGTCTAAGTCAAGCACGTTCTAAATCCAAGTTCGTTAAGATAATTTTGACACTCTGTGTCTTCCTGATAATGTTTTTTAGTGGGTGCCCTCCCTAGCTGTTAATTTTTGTTTTACCAAGTCAGGTACGTTTCAATTTCCGATTGCAATCTTTTAATAATTAGATTATATTTATACCTTCAGGAATTATTTAGAATAGTTTAGCCAGTCCCGTTTGGCCTATTCTATACTTTTAACCATTCCAAATAGTTTTACCCAGTCCTACTGATTTATTCGTTAAATCAATAAAATAATATATAAATATATACAACTATACTTAGCAAAGGCGTCCCTCTGGTAAGATAGTAATTAATTAAATTCATCAGGAACTTAAAAATTAAGTTTTCATCACATTGATTTGCGTTTATCAGCTATATTCTATTGTACTACTTTTAAATTGAGTTATACAATTTTAAATATCGATTAACATCACGTTGTTAAACAAAATTAGTTTTACAACGCAAATTATAGTAGGAAGTTTAAAGTTTAATATACTGTATATTAAATTCTTTTTAAAAATTTTAAACTTTTTTTTTAAACCTTTTTTTTTATTCATTTCAAGCTAAAATTCTCCTTGATTTTTTTACATTCTTATTCACATTGATCTTATAAAATTATTTCTGAGAAAAATAAAGCGTGGTCACCTTGAACAGAATCAGTATCTTCATTATTTTCATGACTTTTACCACAATTTCTACCAACTGCTATAACTTCATGAATTTCGCGACTTCTATGAATTCTATGACCTTTACGACTCCTACGATTTCTGCGATTTTCACGATTTTCTTGATTTTGTTTCATTATACAGTAAATTATATATTAAAGATAAATAAAAAAAACATCTAGATATTACTTTATATGAAGTAAATGATAATTTAAAAAAATTTTTAGGTAATTTTTTTAATATTTTAATTTATATGTAAACTTTTTTAATCTTTATTTATCAGGAAATAATCAAGAGATTTATAACGAAAAGATAAAGAAAATCTATAATTTTTTACTTAACTAGCTGGCTTATGAGAAATCTTATATGCGTTACTGGAGTGATCTTTTTCTTCGGTTTGATCAAAGAAATCATAAGTGTACATCTTTAATTTTTTTCTGATGTCTTTTATTGGATGAAGACAAATCATCTAATGAATGATTAATATGGTTACTAATTATTTCGCCTCTTTAAGTGATGATTCTGTAGAAATCATTCACAGCATTATTTGATGACGTACGGCTAAGTTTTTCACTGTGCAATAACTAAAAAAGGAGGCACGTTTTATTTTTCTGCATTGAAAGGATAATACTTTTCGACAACATTTCATAGATTTTATGAAATATCCATATACACCGAATGCTTTCCTGAAAGTGCTGTATTACTTTTAGATGTATTTACAAAGATATATCAAGCACGAAATTAGTATCCTATGGTTACTAAAACTTCATCTAATGGTATTAACTCATACAAATTACCTTCTTTAGTTTACAAAATAACTGATTGTCACCTTTCAAAGGCTTTGTTACTTATAAGAAACTATCTACAAACATTTTTTGCAATTACATATATTGTGATTACACTAACTATACTAATTTGAATAATTGTAGTGTACTTGTGTGTGAACATGGTTATCACAATCATTGTCTAGAAAGATGCCTATCTAAATTTTGATATCTTCAAGTCGAAATCAAAAAAATCTTAACGCACTAAAAGAAAGTATGATGAAAAGATTAAACAAAAATGAGTTTATTGAAAATATCAAAAATATTGAAAATACAGTTGCTAATGATCCAGATAATGTCACATCAGCAATAGATGGTGCAGCAACAATGGAAATTTTATTAGAATATGCAAAAAAAAACTTTTTTTTGGTAAATTTTGTTTTTATTAAATAAATTTGATTTTTTTATACATCATTCATGTTTTGTCTTAATCGTATGTATATCTTAAATAATGGTTGTATTTACAATCATTTTGTAAACATTTATTATATTAAGGTTATTTTTATTATATCGAGAGATATGGTCAAGAGAAGAGTTGAGAAGAGAGTTATTCTTTAACCAAGTTAAAAACCAACCCTTCAAATACATTTTCGAGTATACAATTTAATTTATTAGACTATTTCAAAGGTTTGTCATATGGTTGCTTCCAGCTTTTTAAATTCGAACTATTTGTTATTTATTAATGAAATAATTGTTGGTGAAGTGATTATTACAAAATGAATCAAATCAACATTTATTTTTACATTATCAAATTCATGATTTTGATTGGTCAATCAATAATTGCATGGGTTAAAATTTTGTGCTGCCAGGACAGTCTCTTCTGTTCATTTATATAATTAATAAAAAAATGTAATTTTTTCAAATTGAATTTACATATATATTTTTTATTGACTTTTAATACAATAAAATTCGATGCAAAATGTTATAAAAAATCAAGATGTACATCACAATGTAACAATGCATTGTGCAGTGTTAGGTAGGCTGCGCATCTTAAAATAAGATTATACAATGGTACTTGTTTTACATCATGATGCAATTTTATAATTTAAGTTCCTGATGTTAATTAATTAAGTTAGGTTAGTCAAAGAATCACACTTAATACCGTGAAGACTTTAGTTACAATATTTATGGTTAAATTATGTTTTATTTCAAGAGTTATTTATGTTATAAGATTATAAGATAATATATTAAGATAAAGATAAAGATAGAGATAAAGATAATAGGATAATGAATCTTATACATGAAGTTAAAGATAATATATAAGGTTGAGAAAATTACAAGACTATTTGTATATGTTAAAGGTTCAATCGTCTAATTCTCTGATTTATAGAATTCCTAATCTATTCTAATTAAATATATCCTTATTTATAATTTGTACTTTCCATGTAGAATTATATTCAAGTTATTTCTAGTATGAACAAGTCTTTTATATTAAATAGAACTTAAGAATTAAAGGTCTGTTACATTTTAGAATGTTAGAATATTTATTTGATATTTTTCGTGAGTTAATTATTTTATTAGTGATCATGTAACATTTAATAAATTGAATATTTCCGTGTTCTAATAATTACTAGTTTGGAAATGATAGCAAAAATATTGCTTGTATATGTTTATATATAGAAATATTTACCGTAATTGTTTTTCAATTTTCGTAATATTAATATTAATATTATTATTATGATCTGTAATAGTAATGCCGTTATTACAGTCAGGGATATTATCATAAAAAAAATTTTATTCTAGAATGATCTATATAATTTTAACTAGCTTTTTATAAGGAAATCGTGACATTTTTTGTAAACCTAAGGGTGATAATATAATATAATTATAATAAATATCTCAATATAATTTGACTTTCTTGAATATATATTTCAATAATCCACCTTCATCTACAAAGGTTTACACACTAGTTTTTTTTTTCAATAAGAGGCATATTTTGGCTTGAATTTTCTATTTATTATTATTATTTTTTTTTTTTAAAATTACTTAAATTACTTGAATATTTCAATTCCATCTTACTAGAATGTCTAATACAAGAAGACCAGCTAAAAGTTTACCATGCTTATTTAAAGATATAGTTGATAAATATCCAGAGAGCCAATTGTAAATAAATTAGCTAAGTATTTTTCTGAACTATTTTCATTAAATGGTTTTTTAGAAGATTATTCATTATGTGAAAAGCATTATAATCAGATGGTTGCTACTGATAATTTTTATAAGAATTTATGATATGGGAAGGCTTTGAGCAACACTTTGGAATTTTTTCATTGGTATCATTTTCCTTTCTTTCTCTAGATTTTAAAATAAAATTATATGCTATATTATCTGCATACATTAATCCATTTGACAATTTATAGAAGTAAGAATCAACAATCAACCTTGAATAACATAAAAAAATGTTAGATCATTCTTCTCGGATCTAAAAAAAATGAAATGAAAATCTTTTGTAAAATCATGTCTAACTAACTAATTTAAAATATTATTAATTTATTAGAGAAGATATCTTGAACATCTTGTGTCCCATGAATATGTTTTCTCTATATTTTCTCTTATCCTATTCTGAATTATTATGAAAAATGTTAATTAAAAAGTTGAATGGAAATATATTGCAAAAACCTACAAAGTGAACATAAAATTATATATATAGGGATAAGTGTATATGAAAAGTAATAAGTATAATAGTTCTAATAAATATGAAAAGGCAATTAGCTTTTTAGAAAAAGGTTGTAATTGTGGTTGTTCTTCAAGAATTCCCAAAGAACAATTTGCAGAATTAAGAGAATCTTTTCAAGCTCTTTCTAAAACAGAGTAAGATATATTTTTAATGGCTCAACTTAAGACAATGGATGGTAGATTAACAAGCACTAGCAGATGCCTTAAAAAGAAAACTAGATCTAATAAAAAAACTTTCTATCATTGGGATTACAATACACTCCTTTGTTAAGAAACTTATCTCAATATGTTAGGAATTGGCAGAACTTATTTTGAAAATATCAGAGATCATCTGATAAACAATGGTCTTCTAGCAAGAGTTCATGGCAATATAAAGAAGATACCTCAATGAAAGACTAAAATGGTAATTGACAAAGATGTTGCAGAAATAGTAAAGAATTTTCTGGAAAATTATGCTGAAGTTTATGGATTACCAAGTCTAGGAAGAAGTATCAATAGAATAACCCAAACAATTGTATTCTTACCAGCTAAAATGAGTTATAAATCAGTTCACAGAGATTTTCTGACTGGTCTAGAAGAAGATAGTAATTTGAAATCATTGAAGTATGATGCATTCAGAAAATTATGATATCAATTGGCACCAGAGATTCAAATTATAAGTTCCAGGACTGACTTGTGTGATACTTGCCAGCATTTTAGAGATGGTTTATATTATAATGCTTGTCAGGAGGAAGAAGCCAAAGATTTGCTCAAAAGATTTAAAGAACATCTGTCTAAAGCCAAAGTAGAAAGAAATTATTACAATAAAAACATCAAATTTGCAGAGGAACAAAGAAAACTAGTTGATCAATGTTATTTCAAAGGTAAAACATCATATTGCAGCATTGATGCTACTGCTTATTATAGTTATGATTGAGTTCAAAATATTCATATGCCACATTTAGATCAATAAGTAAGTAAAATTTATTACTTTAGTCTATATAAAGCCCATTTATTTGGTATTCAAGATGAAGCAGTAAGGGAGCAAATTAATTATGTTCTTAATGAAAATGAAATTATAGAAAAAGATTTCAATAGCACTCTTAATATAATTTTTGATGGAATTAAGAAAATTAATAGAGGTAAAAAGCATTTAAAGATTACTTGTGATAATGCTGGAGGATAAAATAAAAACAATGTAACAGTTTGATTTTATTTATATTTGGTAATTTGTGGTTATTATGAAAACATTGAATTAAATTTCATGGTTTCAGGACATACCAAATTCAAATATGATAGCAATTTTAAGATGATTAAAAAACTCTATAAAAGAACAAGAGTAGACTGTCTGGATCATGTGGTTAAGGTGGTAAAAAAGTCTAGTCCAGCAGGATTAAATAAAGCTCAATGTTATGAAGGTGGAAAAGGTTTTCAATACTTGGATATTAAAGCTATTTTGGAAATTTATTTTAAGAAACTAAATGGTTTACAAAAGTATCAACATTTTCTTTTTGAAGCATCTAATCTTGGTGTAGTCAAAACTCAGGAAGTGGTTAATGGAACTTTTACTAAATTCAATTTATTAAAAACTAAGAAAACAGATATTTTTGAAGAAATCAAGACTTTATCTATTTTAGTATTGACATTACCTCCTTTGGATTACAAAAGGCAAGAATATCTTTACCAGAATATTCACCTATTTGTGAAAGATGAATACAAAGATATTACTTGCCCAAGACCAATATATACTAGCAATGAATAGAATATTTAGAATAAAATCACCTCTATGACTTCTTACTATCATTAAGTTTAATAAGTTTAATCTTTTGACAAATATTGTTAGCTTTTTTTCACATTTAAAGTAAAAAGGTACTAAAATAATTATATACTTAATATACCCTAAGGATATAAGTATATTAAAAGAATAAATAAAAAAAGGAACAATCAAAAAATCATGACAAATATCCTAAAAAAACAACAACAAGCAAATAAAGAACTAATCAATAAAATTGAAACATTGAAAAAGCAATTATCCAATAAAGAATAAGAAATTACTGAATTAAAAAATCTAGAAGTAAGTGAACAAGAAGAAGTTGAATTTAAGCAAAAAGTAATTGACCAAATTCACCAAATATTGGTAGATATAGCAAGAATATTGAGCAAGATCTAAAAAAATTGATTAGCAAGTCATTAAGAAATCAATTTATGAATGTTTGTTTTCAACATAGTCTTATGTATGACTATAAATGGGAAGGCAAAGAAAACTTAGAAAAAATTGTTGAGAGAATTATTATAGATTACTTTGAAAACATTGAATTAGCCACTGAATTGAAAAAAGATTGAAAACTATGAAATAAAAGAGTTCATATTTTTTCTCGAATAGAAGAAGGAAGTAATATTTGAGGCAAACCTGCTAAAGATATAATTCTTAAAGATATTATAAAAAGCAAGATTGAACGAATTAAAGAATTAGAAGCAGAGGTAGAAGAGTTAGAAGAAAGAGTAAAAATAGAACAGAAACAAGTTAAGGAAGTTGTAGCAACTGGTGAAAAATGAAGTAAAGCTCAAGCAGAAGACATAAAAGAAAAAAACAAGAAACTCAAGAGTGCTAGTAAAAAGATTTCTCATCTAGAAACCTGAGTTGAAAAGTTGGAGGAAGAATCAAGTCAAAAGAGCAAAAAAATAGAAAAACTAAGTAAGCAATTAACTGATAGTGAAACACAAAATAAAAATCTAAAGAATTCATTCTACTTAGATAATAAACCCTTACCTACTTTACCTGTAGAGAGAACAAGTTATCAACTAAACAGAACATTTTTAAGCAATTAAAAACAAAAGCAAAAGTTAAGTTCCAAAAATTGCAAAGATTAATCAAAAAGGAAAAATTTCACAACCAAGAAATGATTGCTCAAGTAGAAGTCAAGTCTAAATAAAGAGTAAATTGCAATGAGAGAACTGGAATACATAGTTTTAGAATTGGAAAAAGAAAGTAAAAAAACTTGTGATTTTTGCTCTAAATTTGAAAACAAAAATAATAAATCTATTCATCAAATAAGATCTCGTAACAATGTAACTGGAGAATGAATTTCAGATGACATGGTTTGTGAAAGATGTGAAGAAAAGTATTGGGACAATGAATTGTCAAAGTGCAATAGATGTGATAGATTGCAAACTAAGTTAGATTTTGATATTGTTAATGGTAAGAATGTTTACTACTGTATTAGAAACAATGAAGATTTAGAAGAGAAAGAACTTCCTCTCTTACCTCATGAAGAAATAAATCAGTCTACTTTTTATGAAAGGCAAATAAGCTCCCTACAAGAACAACTAAATGAGACTGAAGAAGCCTTAGAAATTGAAAGAGAAGAAGTATTCAAATTTCAGGAAAAATCAGAAGAGTGAAGTAAAAAGCAAAAACAGGTGTTATTAGATAAGATAAAAAGTTTAGAAGAGAAAATTAATCATCTAGAAGAAGAAAACAGGAAATTAAAAGATCAACAAAATGGTCAATTAACTGCTCAAATTGAAGTTAAAGAGATTAAAAGATGATCTTGATTGAAAATAAAAAAGTAATTGAGGAAATTTCTCTCTATATAAATTGAAATTCATCCACTATTAAAGAAAATGGTAATTATTTTCCTTTTAGGGATTTTTGCTTTTTATTAGGTAACAATGCATCATCATGATGCTTTCTTTTTTCAACATTTATTATTTTTTTTTCTTCTTGGTAAATTTCATAAGTAATCCTTTCTTTTCTTAGATAAGTTTTAAGTGTTTAAGTATCATTTATTTTGAAAATATATGGAGCAATTTTCTCACCTTGTTCTTTCTTTAAAATACTTCTAATGGTGCTATAATTCTTGGATTCCATAGTAGATCTGATGTAAATGAGTTTCATATTAACTATTTTTATATAGGAGTAGTACTATAAATCACTTAAAATAACAAATAGGATATTAATTATGATCACATTACAAATGACTAAATTTTGATCCCTAAAATTTTTGATAATACCAATGTTTATTTTATCTGGTTTTGTTGCAGTATGCCCCATATAATACTTATATAATTTACAAAATTAAAAAAAAGATTTTTATAAATTGATTCATTTTTACAAATATAAACATATAAATCATTTTTTTTATTTGATTAAAATCCAATCAGTGAATTAAATTTTATTAATATTTTATAAGTTCCTATTATAGAAGTTTTGTATTATATAATCAAAATAATTGAAAATTTAAATTTAATTTTATAAAAAATAATATTATTAAAAAATTATTAGAAAATTACTTAAGAAGAAAATATTTTATTTAAAAATATTTTATTTATTTAAAATTAATAAATTAAAAAGATTTGATAACTAATTTTATTATTAAATTTAAATAATAAGATTTTTAAAACTTTAATATATTATAATTAAAGTTTATAAATTATTTTTTAATATAATAATAATTTAAAAACATATTGCAAATGTTATATAAAAGTGATTAATATAAAGTATTTATAAAATAATATTTATAGATAAATTAAATATTTAAATATTAAAATAAAAAGTAAAGAGATATTTTAAAAAAATTTAATAGAAATATATATTTTTTTTTAATTTATTTGATATCAAAATAAATTAGAATATATTAAAAAATATTTTTATATAATAAATTAGTTTGTAATTTTTCATTGGTTATAATAAAAGTAATATTTTTAAATAATATTTTATATAAAATAATAAAATAAAATTACAGAAAATATAATTTATTATATTTAATAAAATCATTTTTATATATAAAATATTATTAAAATATTTATATTTACTATTAAATTTATTAATTTATTAAAGTATAATATATTACAAATTTAAGTTACCGTATAGTCTTAAAAATAAGTATCATGCAATATATATGAATTTATTAGTATATACATGACTAATAATATAATAAATTACATGTGACAAATAAATAAATTACTATAAAAGAAGCATATTATAGGTGCTTATTTTAAGGACCATATAGTATTAGTAATTTTAAACTTAATTTAATAATTTAAATTATAATTTGTTTAATTTATAAACAATTTAATGAAACTTTAATTTATTAAAATTTGAAAAGAAAAATATTACTATTTTTTGATTAAATATCATATAATCATAAAATTAACTAAACAATTTATATTAAAATTAATATATTTATTATAATTTGTTATTTATTATTAATATATATAATTAATAATTAGCAATTAAAAAGATATATTACTTTTAAAATCATTATATATATAAATAGTAAAAGAAATTTATAAGTATGATTTATATTTTAAAAATATTAAAAAATATATAAAAATATTTTAAATTAAAAATTAATATTAAATATTAAAATATTACATTTAAAAAAATAAACATTTAATTTAACTATTAAAACTTTTTTTAAGAAAAATATATTTATTAATTTTATAAATAATATTATTAATATAATATAAATAAAATAATTTTAAAGCAATTTTATATTTATTTATATAATAATATATAAAACAAAAATATAAATAAATTATAAATAATAATTTAAATTAAAAAGTAAAAATTATTAAAATTTGTTACTATCAAAGAAATAAATAGTAATTATAAATATATATTGTAAATATATTATCCTTTAAACTTCAAATATAAAATTATTTCTAAAATATTTTAGAAAATTTAAAATATTTTAATATCTAATAATTATAAAAAGATAGAATAAATTTTTAGATTTATTATATTATAATGTATCTAATAGTAATATTTTTAAATTGTTAAAATTAAATATTATCAATATATATTAATTTTTCAATTTTTCAATTTTAATAATAATTTATTATATAATAATTATAAAAATTTATAATTCTTTCTACTGATCTTCTTGACCAAAATTTCTTCAACCACTAGAAGATAAAGTAAGCATAGAAAAAATCTGAACCTTACAACAATACTATTTTAAACTCTTTAGACAATAGTAAAAAATCCAGTGTCTCAACCTCCAATAATAACAAAAAGAACAAGAATGATAAAAAAGTCAATAAAATTACAAAAAGACAAAAAATTGAAACTCTGAAACTTAATATTACTCCTACAGCTTCAGAAGTTTTAAATATTACTCAATCTACACTAACTATTGAGCAAACTACTACAATTACTCCAATAACAAACTTTATTTTTAAGGACTTAGAAGTCTACGAAATGAAACTAAATACTGCTAAGAAACCTCTACTTTTCTTCTCACAAAGTTCTAGTACAAATAATTCCATATATGCAAAGAATATAATAAATAATAATACTTTATCTTCATCTATCTCTAATGTTAATAAAAATAAGAACAAATAACTTTTTTAGGTTAACTAAGTTAAAAGTAATGTAAACGAATTTGGCTAATTATATGATCTAACGTAAAAGATATTTCTTTCAATATAATTACCTTTTTAATATATTTTTTATATCTGATGATACTGCGGATATCACTAGTAAATCTATTACTAATAAGCGTTATTTTATTAATAAATTCTTTATTAACTTTCCTGAATATCAAGGAGCTTTGTACAACTCTAAACTAAGAAAGTTCTTTATTTATTTTCAAATTGTTGATCAACTTACATATATGATCACAAAAGTTCAGGAGACACAAACACAATTCTGTATTTGTAATTGCTGATTTAATTGTCAAGAAATAATAAATTGATGCTGAAAAAGAAAGATGCATTAAAGTCAATATATTATTTTTTAAGAAAACTAAGAAGACATAGACTACCACTTAACTAAATTAGAAAAATGTAACAATATACACTCCCCTGAAGAAAATATCTGGGCACTCAAAAAAAAAATTTATTTTTATTAAAATATTTTCATATTTAATAACTTGTGGGCCACCCATTCCTACTAA